>PVIC010033916.1:0-19871 GCA_004025085.1 Thryonomys swinderianus | reverse complement strand
AAATCACCATACTGAAGGGTTATTTACTGTATATACTTTTCTGGATTGTTTTAGATTTTGTTATATAATCACAATTCTAGTTTATGTGGTTAAAAGTGGCAAATTAATATTCATCACAATTTGTCATTTTCTACAGTGTGCTTGCTGATGCTATTGTAAATGCTCACTGTAGTACTTTAGCCAAGATGAAATAGTTGTTCTAACTAGTTGTTCTTCTTGGTAAGTCAAGACTTAGATTGCTAAGATTCATTGAAATAAGTCATGGTGTGGGACTCAGCTCTAATGAGTGTTTGGGTTGTTTTCGGTTTGAGACTACTCTGAATGAGGCTGCATTATGTATTCATGAAGACATGTTTCCCTTTCTTTAGGATCAAAGCTAGTCGTGGAACTACTGGGACACATTCTCAGTCTGTGCCTAATGTAGTAGAAGCTGCCAGGCTGGTTTTCCAAAATGGCAGTGCTCTTCTGTGTTTCTCCAGCAATGCATGAGAGTTCTAATTGCTCATATGTTTGTCCATACTTGGAATTTACAGTATTTTTTTAATTTAAAATTTTTCAGTCTAACAAATATATGGAGAGATTAGATTATGGTTTATATTTGCATTTCCCTGATGATTAATAATATTAAATTTACATTATTAGTTTAATATTCAGTGTTAATGTTCAAACTTCTGGAATTTTTTAATAAGTTGAAAGAATGCTTTGTATATCCTCCATACGTGTCCTTTACGAAATGCTTGTGCTTTGAAAATATTTTTTCCAATGTGTGACTTATGTTTTATTTTTTTAAAACACGGAGCCCTTCAAAGAGTAAACTTTGAAATTTGATAAGAGTAATTTTATTTTTTTCTAATGAAGTTTGTACTCATTCCAGAGTTACTAAGATTTGCACATTTTCTTCCAGGGTTATGGAAGTATAGCTTCTATGGTCATGTGTGTGATCCTTGCTCAGTTAACCTCAGCATGTGGTACAAGGCAGAATCAAGGTTTGCACTGTCTGTTCAGAAGTGCGGTAGTTTCGGGCGTGGTGCTGAGAGGATGTCTTACTCGTGGCATCACCATGGGCCATCCTGGAATTGGTGGAGCAGGGAAGCTCTGCTGTGACTCCCAGCTCTATTCTACTTTTCCCTGATACCAGCGATCCACGTTCTTCCTTAGCTGCATAACATGGTTCAAAGTCAGTTAACAGAATTTCTCTTTGGTTTTTATTCAAGACAGCTTTGTGTATTTTTTTTTTTTTTATACTTGATCTTAGCCAAAAGGCCGAGAAGCGAGGTGTATTTTTTTTTTTTTTTCCTTTTTGAGACAGGGTCTCGCTTTGTAGTTCAGGCTGGCTCTGAGCTCACTATGTAGTCCAGGCAAGCCTCCAACTCAGCAATCCTCCTGTCTCTGCCTCCCGAGTGCTGGGATTACAGGCATGTTTTTATTTCTTACATCAACTTTAGAATCAGTTTGATAATTTCTAAATAATTTTTCTATGATTTTGACTGGAGCTGTTTAAGAATTAATTGGAGAAACTGATATATAAATAATTTCTTTTTCCCACTAGCTAAATATGACCCTATTTGTTAGGATCTTTTTAAAAAAAATTTTTTTTTTTTTGAGACAGGGTCTCGCTTTGTAGTTCAGACTGGCTCTGAGCTCACTATGTAGCCCAGGTAAGCCTCGAACTCAGCAATCCTCCTGTCTCTGCCTCCCAAGTGCTGGGATTACAGGAGTGAGCCACCACGCCAGGCACTGTGGTATGTGGTATTGATTGTTGGTGGGTGTGAGTCTCCATGCCAACACTGTATGTAGGTACCAGGGATCGAACTCAGGACCTTGTGCTTGCGAGGCAGGCGCCGGAACCACTGAGCTAACCCTCCGGCCCCTTGTTAGGATCTTTTAACATTTCTCTCAGCCAGTATATAAGCGAGCACTCTCAGCCATGTTTTATGATTTTTCAGTGGAAAAGTTTTGGGTATATATGTTAAATTTGTCCTTAAACATTTGATTATTTTGCTTTATTATAAATTTGTTTTGAGGAGCTGGAGATTTAGCTCAGTGGTTCTGGCACCTGCCTAGCAAATACAAGGTCCTGAGTTCAATGCCTGGTAACTACATACAACAATAATGTGTGTGGTGACTCACGCCCACCGGCAATCAGTACCATATACCACAATGCCGGGTGTGGTGTCTCATGCCTGTAATCCCAGCACTCGGGAGGCAGAGGCAGGAGGATTGCTGAGTTTGAGACTTACCTGGGCTACATAGTGAGCTCAGGGCTAGCCTGAACTACAAAGTGAGACCCTGTCTTAAAAAAAATTATTTTGAACGTTAATTTCTGATTATACATTGCTAGCATATAGAATATAATTGATTGCTTTGCCCTTTGCTTTGGTATACCATCTTGTTGATATTTAAACCCATCTGGGGTTATTACTATTTTTAATACATTCAGTGATATTTCAAATTTATCTCCAATTACTTTGCTTTCCTTTCCTTTGTATCAGAAAATTCCCATGTAAGTTCTTTATTCTTATGGTTGAAGTATAATTTTAATAAGTATGTGCCATGATTAACTCAATATTAATTTGGCCAAAATATTTTTATTTAGTCAGTTTCTAAGACTTGTTTAATCGGGTTGTAATGATCTTAAAGAGATCATTTCATAAAATTCAACAACTTTTTCTTTTTAAAAAGAAACTGCAGTGATGTATAGAACACACTAAATTGTACAAAATCATCATGTGCAATTTGAATGACAGTGATAAAACAAATGCATAAAACCATTATTTAAGAAAAGAAATAAAATATCACCAGTACCTTAGAAGTCCTGTGCATGTGTCTCTGCATCAATTATCTTTTGCCAAATAACAAATCATCCCAAAACTTGAAAGCAAGAGCAATTCATAGGGCTAAGAATTCTATGATCAATGGGTGATTCTATGCAACAGGTTGAATCGTCACCTGGCTGGGGCTGGAGGAGCAGCAGAGGCCTCGATGGCACAACTGTATTGGGTCAGGGGGCCTGGGAACTGCCTGCGCGCTGGGTCCCAGATCTTCCCCCAGGATCTCCTGCAGCCCGTCTAATTCAATGACGTGGTTTCAGGTTACAGGTTCAGGAAAAAGTATAGCCTGGCTCTCTGCACTGTTCTCAGACGCTGCATCCACTGCATTTAATATTAACCTGGTGTTCACTGTGACACATATCCAGACTGAGATTTAGAAGGTGAGACAGAGGAAATTTGCCATGTTTGCAAGTTGTACAAACTTCTTATTCATAAATAAGCATATGTTTGTATACATGTGGTATATTTTGAACTTCGCTTATATGAAATTATGTATAAGGCTCTCTAAGTTTCTTAAACTTATGTATTATTTTTAATGTTCATGATTGCTGAGTTTTGTTCTATATTGCTTTAGTTTTATACAGTATTGTGTTTTATAGGCATAGTTTATTTATGCTATTTTTGATAGTTATATAAACTATTTCTGTCTTATTATATTCCTTTATACTTACGATCTTTTCTGACAAACAAGTTTTTTAAAAAGAAGCTTGAATTTATCAACTTTTCAGTGTTATTTGCACCATATCTTATTTATGACACCCTTTGGGACACTAAGTCCTGGCAACATACCTCTGTGGTGTCTACTAGCCTCACACAGATCATGATACAGTTTACTTTCTATGTGTCTGGTAAGTGGCATGACTGTTTTGAGGAGTCCATTGCTTTTCCGGTGACTGAATGTTTTCTTCAACATGATTCCTGCTTGTACTATAAATATAGCTATTTTATTAACTTTTAAGAAAAAAAACTTTGGTCCTATCACTCTTCTGTAGTATAAATGAATTTTATGGCATTAATTTCTACTAATATTTCTTTTGTCTTCTTTGACTTACCCTCTTGTTATTTATTAATGCATTAGTTGTTTAACTTATGGCTTTTTTTTCTATTAAGCATTTAAGGCATGTGAATGGTTGCTGTATTTGTGGATTTTACTTCCACAGATTCAACCAATTACAGGTCAAAATCTTTGTAAAAATTGCACTGTGTTGTATGCGCACAGACTTTTCTCTTACTATTCCCTAAGTAACAACTATTTCTATAGCATTCCCATCGCAAGAGGTATTATAAGTAACCTAGAGATCAAATCATCATGCTGTACTGTTGCACAGCGGGGTAATTATTGATAATGCATATGTACTGTTCATTCCTAAAAGCTACCAGAAAGGATTTTGAATGTTTCTGTGCTACAGAGATAATAGACATTTGATATGATAGATATAGTTAATATGATTTAAGTATTATACAATGTAAATATGCATGAAATACCACATGGTACCTCATTAGTTTATGCAATTTGTAAGTTTGTATTATGAGTCAAAAGAGAAATTTAACTTTTAAAATTTTAAAAATAAGAAATGTAATTCAAGAAAATTAATTCTTAATTGTGGGAGCTAGGGAGCATCTTAGTTCAACTTTTATTTTGACAGAGAATACTTCAAAAGCAACTGAGTGTGTCAATTTAAATACAGAAATGAATAAATACTTATAACTTTTATGCAGTATCTTGTAATTCCAAAGGTGGAGCTCCTTAGGTATACCTGATGTTTCTTTCCTTAGTTGTGTGTTTTGTTTCCTTGTTTGAGTGTGTGTGTGTGTGCATGTGCGTGTGTGTGTGCGTGTGTGCGCGCGCGCATGTTTCTCTAGAACATGGGTCTCAGTCAGAGTCGGGTGCTGTGAATCCCAGTCCAGGGCAGGCTCTGACAGAGGGCTTACAAAGTAATTTAAAATTCAAAACTTCAAATCAGGTGAAAGAAGCCCGTAGTCATGAATGGCTCCTCAGCTGAGTTTCTCTCTCGAGTCACAGCCTTATAGATTGTGCACAAAACCCCACATTAGCATGGAAGCAGTGGTCTCCTGGTAGGGCCCCAGGAAAGGTGGGGTGTTGGGGATCCACACTTCTCCAGTAGGTGGGAGCAGAGAGCAACAGTCTTGTGGGTGATGCTTTCTTGGTCTCCGCTGCTGCACCCCACAGTCTTCTTGGCGGGGTCCTTATCTATAGGTTAGTTGTGGGCAGCAGAGAGCAGTTTCAGGGGGGCATGTGTGTGGCAGTCTGTGGGGAAGCCTGTGTGTCCAGGGGAGGGGGAGGGTCAAAGGAGGTTTTCGTGAGATCCTTGCCCTGTTCCCTTGGAGGCATTAGAGCTAACATTTTACGTGGAGGCCAAGGGTAGTCACAAGAACACAGGAACACCTGTAAGGACAGGGGTGAGCTCACCCTGCAGGAAGGGAGGATCCTTAGATGGGATCCACAGGCAGGGAGCTGGGAGGCAGAGACTGGAAGAGGGAAGAGTGAGGTGGTGCTCTTCCTCCACCAAATCCTGACTCGGGGGTAACAAGGTCAGAGCTCTGCCTGCAGAGGAGGGGGCAGGAAGTGGGGTTTCTGCTGCTGCTCTGGGTTCCAGTGGGACAGTGAATGTCCCAGTCATGTCACAGCCATGGGCGTTCCACTGTGCGATGAATTCCTCTCATGATGTGGAGAGCTGCTATGAAGCCAAACTCATAAAGCAATCAGACCAGCCCGTCAAAATCACCCCATGTTTCCCACATCCAAATTCAAAAACTTGGCCAATTTAAACTCTGTGGAGAACTCTTTGGAATTCATCTCACTCCTCAAATAGTGCACAGTCAGAGGTCTGTCTCTCTGCTGCATCTCCCCTCCAAATGCAGCCAAAATAAGTCCTCCCTAGAACACCAGGGAGACCAAACCTAACACAGAAGCATAAAAGAGCAGCAGTTCTCTAATAATCTCACATTTGTTTATTTATTTTTGCTAGTGAAAACTTATAAAACACCTGTTATGTGTCAGCCTCCATTCTCTGTTCTATAAATGAAAAGTTAAATTCAGGTAGTTTCATTTTCATTACCAGACCTTTTAAGACATTGCTTGAGTTGTTGGCGGAATGACACTCAATACCCAGTTTCCTCCACATGTGTTTAAGGCAACATGAAGCTGTGAATGTCCAAAAGACAGATAGATGCCTACCCAGCTTCAAGGGATGCTCAGCCAAGTGCTATATTGAGTGATTTCCTTGTCTTGACTTTGCTGAGATAGTGTGGTGACATTTCAGGCCAGGCAAGGTAAGTTGCTGGCTAACAAAAACATGCAAATAGCATTCCCACCAGAGTTTTATCCTAAGTTGTAGAAATGCCTCTGAAACAGGTACATGCCCACAGAGCTCTGTGCACTAAATTTTGAAAAGAGAAGGGTGGAGGTTGTTAAGCATCTTTTTTATGACACCAACAAATGGATGCAATTCCCAGGCCCCAGATTTTTAATAACGATGTCCCAGATAGACCCGAGCTCCACTTCATTTCTGTACAAGAAATAAGCTGAAATTAATTTATAGGCTGACAGCACAGCCAGTGACAAATAACACTGTTTCAGGACTCACAGAAGAGAAGAGCAATGAATCTACATTGCTATAGCATTTTTTTTTTTTTGTCTTCTGTACCCAACCAAGCTGAATAGAATTCTTCTGCTGAACACTTCTTGGCTGATGAAGTTCTGAGAGGTGGGCTCCACTCCCTCTCTATACTGGGTCTGCCTAGTGGAGGGTCTCCCTGTAAGCAGCATAAGTTTCCAGGCCTTTAATAAGGGCTATTGTCTGGGAGAGAGGCAGTTTAGCTGCTGTCATCTGAGTCATTTCATCCATGCAAATCAGATAGCATTTTGTCTTTAAACCTATTAAATTTCTGTGCCTTCATAATAAAGAAAAGTTATTTTTTAAGTAAAATTTTATTTTTATTAGTCCATAATAAAAATTTTGTAGTACATAATGATCACATCCACTGTGTGGAGTGGGCACACACATAACACACCTTAATTCTTTTTTTTTTTTTCCTGTTGTTTTGAGACATGGTCTACTGACATAATTCACACTGCCCTCAAACTCTTTAGTAGCCTAGGCTGGCCTTGAACTCACAGTAATCCTCCTGCCTCACCTTCTGAGTGCTGAGATTACAAGCATGTACCACCCACCCAAACACATCTTAATTCTCTCTTCATCCCCTCCTCACCCTTCCCTCCATCTCCTCCCATCTCCTGCAACTGGCTGGTCAATGGGGACATTGGACCTAGGGTGTGCTGTAGGTCAGGGACAGTTGGTGCAGTCACTTGCCTGCCTGGTACCAGCTGTGCTCCCTTGGGATATTCTCCTACATAACCTCCTGCAGTCTTCTTCACTTTGTGCTCATTATCTCTCTGGAAAAGGTTGTAAGTTGGGCACTTGTGGAGCTTCCAGAGAAGACATTGCTTCCCACAGGTTGCTGTTTCTGTCTCTTCAGACCCCATGGGACTTGGCTGTCACATTGAGGACTGCAGAGGGGTGGATGCTCAGTAGCACTGTTTCTATCACAGGGTCCAGGGTTCCTGGTCCCTGGCCAGGAATATTGTGCCCTGACAGTAATGAAACACAGTATTAAATACTCTTTTTCTCAAAATGAAATACATGATAAATATCCTTTATCTGACAGTTCTCTGAAACTTTTCATTCTGAGTTCATCAGTAATTTTTATTGATGGCAGATTAAATTAGAAATGGGCCAATAGTATCAGGCAATGTCTCTCCTATAGAAAATAGATATTCCTGGGCTGGAGGGTTAGCTCAGTGGTTCTGGTGCCTGCATCGCAAGCGCAAGGTCCTGAGTTTGATCCTTGGTTACCACATATAATGCTGGGTGTGGAGACACACCCACCAACAATCAACACCCACAGTGCCGGGCGTGGTGGCTCACGCCTGTAATCCCAGCACTTGGGAGGCAGAGACAGGAGGATTGCTGAGTTCGCGGCAGTTTGCCTGGGCACCATAGTGAGCTCAGGGCCAGCCTGAACTACAAAGTGAGACCCTGTCTCAAAAAAAAAAAAAAAAAAAAAAAAAAAAAAAAAAAAGATCTTCCTAATACCACTGTCCATGTCACAAATATCACTAAGATCACTTTATATCTGAAGAAAAGACCACAACTAAGTTTGACGTGGGTGCCATTGGCCATCTGTTATCACTTGGGTCTGGAATGTCCTCCAGACCCACAGATTAGAAACGTATCCCAAGCCTGATGTTGGGATGTGGTGGAGCCTTTAAAACAGGGACCCAGAAAGTGTCTTGTATTTTGGGGTAGTTAGCTGATAAGGGTGATGGGACCCTTCTCTCCTCATCTCCCTGTTGTCTCATACCCAGACAGAGAGTAAACTGCTTCTCTCTTACACACTGTGTGTGAAGCACTCTGTTCACAAGCAAAGTCACAGTGCTCATCAGCCCTAGACCAAATCTTCCAGAACTGTGAACCAAAATGATAGAAAGATAGTCAGATCCTTTTCACTGTCTGTATTAGACAATGAGACAAAGCTGTACCAATTGCCCTTTCTATGTGGGCACTGCTGATGTGCAGGTGAGTTGTACATGACCAAAGTGTGGAGTGATCATCAGTGTGTGTGTGTGTGTGTGTGTGTGCGAGAGAGAGAGAGAGAGAGAGAGAGAGAGAGAGAGAGAGAGAGAGAGAGACAGTGTGAGAGAGAGAGACCACCAACCAAGTATGGGTGTGAGTGTAAGTATAAGTATCACATGAACAGGAGAAAGGATAAGATATGTGATGAAACTGAATGAAGATCAGCACTGGAACTTCAAAAATATGCACCAAACTGTTTTTGTTGTTTCCTTGTTTTGTCTTTAATATCTTAAGAAGGAGCATTTCCAGGGCCTTCCATCCTCCCTACGGAGGCAGAAATGACCTCACCAAGAGCAAAAGATCTGTCCAATGGGTGGAACATCCTGAAGACAGAGTGGGGACTGAGTCCTCAGGTGCCAGACTGGAGCCATGTTGACATGTCTGCTTCTAAAGTGTGATGGATATAAATATTAATTGTTTAGTGTTAGAATAACATGGGATAGTTGATTAATGCTGATTTGAGATTTTTATGGAGCCTCACAGAGGGGATATACAGGCAACTTGAAGGGTATGTTTGAGGCTGTGGAGAAGGACTTAGGAGTTGTTGGTATATAAACACCATCTATAGACAGGGCACTAAGTGAAAATGTCTTAAAACAAAGACAGAGGAAAAAAGGAGGCCAGGAACATTTAGCTCTTGGAGTGTAGACCTGAGGAGCAGCCTGTGGAGATGAGGAAGCACTGCTTGGAGGAGCAATGGTCCATCAGACAAGGCACAGCAGAGGTGGACATTCCATAGAGAACAGGCACAGCAGGGGTCTGGGACACAGTGACCAGAGAGGCAGGATGCAAAGTCAGGCCATGGGCTTGGACTGGTGATCATGAGGAGAGGTGTATGGGGTGTAGTGGAAGACAAGGCCCAACAGAACTGCACTCAAGAAGCAACAGAGAGAATGAGATGCAGATAGAAAATGTAGTCATGTCTTTTGAGGGGTGACCTAAGCTGATTGCCAGTCAACACTGATAAGTAGGGGAGCAGAAATTCTACCTTAGTAGAAAGACAAAAGTTTGGGGACACAAGGTTTGAAGAGACACCCTAGTTTGAGGATATGCCCTCAGCCGTGGGAGTCAGAGACTTCAGATGTCACCCAAATCCACGGCATCTGAAGACCAAACCCTGGACAGGGAAGTTTAGACATCCTTAAGCTCAAAAGGGGCTGTGAATCCAGCCAAGCTACTCATAAACATGAGTAGAGAGACAAAATACCTGCAGGATGAGAGAAAACAGTAGGACTTTTCTTGAAAAACATTCCAGTGGGGCTGAGTTCAAAATTCCAGGGCTAAATCTGTGGCTTTAGTTTCTCTGAAAATAAAACAAAATGACTCTTCCACAAAAACACTCAAGGGTTCCAGTGTAATGGTCCCTAAAGGGAAAGCTCTGGCTTTGCTGTAGAAAGCAGACATCTGTCAGCTGAGGTGAAAGGGCAGAGACCAAGGTCTTGCCAACAGAATATCCCAAGAGTCTGTCAGAAATGGAAACCCTGTCCATCCATCTTTTGAACCTTGAAGCAGCTCCTGGACTGGTTAATATCCTAACCTCTTAGCAGGTGAGAGCTTATTGAGGATTAATTTTTTTAATGAGAATTCCTTCTTGGCTCTCACTGAAACCCTGGGGAATTATCTGGAAAGAAGGTGAGAGCAGAGCAGCACTACCTTCTCCTTTTTGCTGGCTGCTGGGCATGACCTTGTGTCTGCCTTAGCCCCAAGGTTTGCAGGTCCCACAAAGGATGGAGGAGCAGAGCTGAGTGAGAGAACTGGGACTGAGGAGAGAAATGCTGGAAAATACATTGCTTTCTACATCACACAACTTTCAGTTTTCAGCTGGGTTTTTCCACACTTTCAAATTAGTCTGCCAGTGAGAGTTATGTTTGCCTGTGGTTAAATTAGGTAACTAAGGGATCTTCACAAATAAAGAAGGGAAGAATAACTGTGTCATCATTTTTGAGTGTTGTTTGGCTTTCAGATCATGGTAGGATATACTGAGCTTCAGAAAGAAACTAGCAGCCAGAGTCAGTGTCTTTCAGAGAAGATCAAATGTTCCATAACTCAAAATAAACAGAAATATCTGGTTGTTAAGAAAAGAATCTTGTATTATTTATTTTGTACATGGTGTTTTTCAGTCATAGATCCATTTTTCTCTGGTCTTGTTCATTTCCTGTTATCATTACTATCTGTCTTAGTGTCCCCTTCTGCTGCTCTTGTTCTGATTTAGAGTTTCTTCTTGGCTTTCCAATAAGGAAAATGTGTCCATTTTCGCTCACTTTTCAGTATTGTGTTTCCACCCTCCTTCTGTCTCATAGGCAAAGAGTTGGGTCCATCTTCAGCATCACAGCCACTAGGAAGATCTGTGTCCAAAACAGTATTTGCTCTCAACTCTTGGAGGCAGGAACTTTGGATGAGGCTATCTGCCCAGGGACAGTACCAAGTCACAGCATGCCATGAAAGGTGTAGAGTCACAAAACTAGAAGGTGGAGTATCTGTAAATTACAGCTTAATTCACATTCCCATGAGCTCCTCCAGTTACCAAATGAGGTTTTCTAAATGTGGAACTTCTGTTCTCTCCAAGGATTATCTTAAAAAACAATTAATATAGAGTGAGATAAAAGAAAAGCTTGAAACAAATAGTCCTCATCAAGAATTGAGATTCAATCCATTTATAAAAATGTAGAGGAAGACAGGGAAGATGAGGAACAGCAGAAGCAGGATGTGGAAGAAGGAAAAGAAATTTCAGAGTTCTTGGAGTTATAAAATACTAGTTTGGAAACTGAAGGTCAAGGATTATGTTGAAACTATTTTACAAAAGAACTTTGATACAAAAAATAAAACAGCATGATACTGGCAAAGAAACAGACCCAAGAGTCACCATAACAGACTAGAAGATACAGAAACAACTCCAGACAACTAAGCCACCACAACTTCAATATAAGAGCCAAATACTCTCAATGGGGGAAAGATGGCCTCTTTAATAAGTGGTGCTAGAAAAACTGGGCTTCATTCTGCCAGAGATTAAAGCTAGGTCTGTCTTTCACCATGCAATAAACTGAAATTGAAGGGGATTAAAGATCTAAATATTAAAACAGAAACCCTAAACCTGCTGAATGATAGGTTTGGTAGAACTCTTGGGAATCTTGGCATAAAGAAAGACTTGATAAACAAAACTTAAGTAGCATAGGAACTACCACAAAGAATCAACAACTGGGATATCATCTTATTAAAAAGCTTTTGCACAGCAAAAGAAACTATGAACAGAGTGAAAAGATAACCTGCAATGTGGGAAAAAAATTTACCAGCTGTTCCTCAGGCAAATGACTATTCTCTAGAAAATATAAAGAACTTAAAAAAAATCAGTCCTCCAAAATTTAAAGTGCAGATTCATAAATGAGCACCTGAAATGCACAGATATTTTTCAGATGAAAAAGTAGAGGCAATAACGAAACATAAGAAAAAATGTTCAATATCACTGGTCATTCAAGACATGCAGATGAAAACAGCACTGAGATTCCATCTCACTCCACAAAGAATGGCTGTTACCTTGAAATCAATCAGCACCAAATGTTGGTGGTGCAGTGATGAGAAAGGAACACTTCTCCACTATTGGTGGGAATCTAAACTGGTACAACCACTGTGTAGATTAGCATGTAGATTCCTCAAAAAAGCTAGGATTAGAGGTCTCATTTAACCCTGCTATTCCTCTGCTAGGGATATACATAAAAGAATTAAAAGAAAGATTAAAATTATTGATTTTTGCACACTCGTGTTTATAGTGGCTCAGTTTGTGATGGCTAAATCTTGGAAACAGTCCAAATGCCCATCAAGTAGAGACTGGATAAAGAAGATGTGATTTTTTTTTAATAAAGTGGAATATTACTCAGATATAAAGAATGATACATTAGAGACATTTCTGTTTAAATGGCTGTACCTTGAAGCCATATTCATAAGTGAAACAAATGGGACAAAGTTGTGTAAATATTATGTCTTTTCTCCAGTGTGAGGAAAGGAAAGTATAAATGAGGTCCAAAACATATAATAGGTATTGTGAAGCAGGAACAAAATGTTTAAAAGGAACAGGTTGGGGCAAGGGAAAGCAAAAAAGGGAACAAAAAAATTTGATGGCAAAGGGGAAAAATGTGAATAAAGTTTATATATACAGGGGGTGGGGAGTTGTAGGGAGGGCAGGAAAATATGAAAAAATAAGAATCAAGATACATCAGGTACAGGTACAAATTCTCAGTGATGAATGTAATTATAACGTATATACCTAAATGTACCATTAAACTCAATTAATTAAAAAAAGGAGTAGGTTTGACTATTTAAGATTCTTAGTGAGAATATAATATTAGGTAGATAAAGGTGAAAGAAACAAAGATGATTATTAAAAGAAAAACAATGAAATCCAGAAGAAATCTAGAAGTTCTAAAATCCATCTAATGGGAGTTCTATAATGGGGGTGAATAGAGACATATGAAAGGGAAACATTCTAGAAAGAACACCAGGCAGCACAGAGGAAGTAATTTTACCTTTAGAGCAGAAGACCCAACAGGATGTGGACATAAATGATGAAAGTCTTTTCTCTTGTACAGTCTAATGTATGGTGGATAATAGGATTATAAAACCTCTCAGTTGCTAAGAAATTATTTCTAAGTACCTAGAGGCCTAATGTAAAAATAATTATCATCTGGAACTAAAATTCTATTTTATTTTTAAAAAGCACAGGTGGTGGTGAAGTGGGAAAGAATGGTAAAAAGCATGCCAAAAATAGCGTCCTCCAGCAGGAGACACAAAGGGGGAGCTAAACTTATTTCTAAAATCTTTTAAAATAATAGCAAAAGAAAAAATAACAGAAAGCGCTGGCAAATGGTTTGAACTCTCCTCACAGAAGACTCAAAAAACCAATAGCAAGCTAATAATCACAGATACAAATCCTTTAAAAAGTAATGAAATAGTACTTTTCATGCCCAAACTGTTGAAAATTCAGGATAATAAGACTTAACATTTATTAAGTACTTGGTGTGTATACGGACCTTGGAACAAAGATGGCAAAATGATCCCATAGGAAGCATATGGAGAATGCGATCCCAAGTTTGCTTCACTAGATGAGGGCTCAAAGGCTTGGGGCATTGCTGGATCCTTCTCCAAGCTTCTGGAAGCCCTGTCACCTTCCTTCGCAGCCAACACCATGTGGACTCTGTCCACCTCCTCGAACCTGCTCCATTAATGGACAGCCTGTGGCAGCTGCTTTTTCACTGCCATCACCCTGTGAGCTATTGTTCCCAAGGCACTGCCATTTGCACTGCCCTATGGTTTCTTCTCAGTCCTTGTTCTAGAACCTCTCCTGACATGGTGCATTGTTGACTACTTTGTCTTTCTGGAAGTACATTCTTTTCACCATCGTCTCAATATTTGTAAGATTTTTCTTCTCTATTTTCCTAAACTTGTCATCTTCTCTGTCTCCTCACTCTCCATAGGATTGCAAAAGTATTAACTATGAACAAAATTACTTAATATATGTGAGCTTTCTTGAAGGCAAGGCACAAAACAGAATTGCACTAAAGACAAACTTGTTAAGATGAAATAAATATGCTAGCTATTAATGCATAAGCTCAGACTTTCTTAGGCCACTTGGGTTCATGTTCAAAGTTGCACTTTTAATTGCAGTCATTGTTTATGTACATGTGACTAAGAGCAAATCATGTGGGCTTTGCTGTAAGGAAAGAAGAAGCATAACTTTCATTAAAATTAAGCAATATTGATAAAAAGGGCATGACAATGGAACTAAAAGAGATACGCAGATCAGTAGGACAGAAACTTAGAGCCATTCCACATAAAGTGACAGCTCAGGACAAACATAGGGTATACTGCCATTGTCACCTTTGCATTGATAGAACCTCAAATGAAGGGCTGAAATGATATGGAAAAATATTAGACTCTGTAGTCATAGAGAAGTCTGCAATGAAATAATTTTTGAATCATAAAAGTTGATTCAACAATTACACTGAGTATTTTCAAATCCCTAAATCAATTTTGAGATTTAGGAAAAAGCAATTAAAATGTTCAGAATTCATAGGAATTCTTCATATTAAAAACTTACCCTCCATTTTAGACATTTTATGTGCCCTTAATGTAATAAGTGACTACAAAACTCAACAGCACACCATATTGGTATGATAGGATTTCATTAGAGGTTTTATGTGCTTTAAAAAAATGGTGTATAAAACTTGAAAGATAATGCTACAAATATTCAGTATTAGGTATTATCTATTATTGGGGGGGGACAGGGCAGGGATGGAACCCAGACTAGAAAATAGGGAGGTGCTTACCACTGAACTACATCCTCATCCCCAAAATTATCATGGTAAAATAAAATTTTAAAAAACTTATTTGAATAGCTTATCACACAGTTTTGATCTCTGGTTAATGGCAAATATTCTTATACTGATAGATTTTTTGTTGTTGTTGTTGAAGCTGGACTTTATTTTAGGCATTAAGGGACCTGGTCATTTCATGTGAATGCTTTGCTAGCTTACTTTAAAATTTTTGTTGTTGTTTAAATCCCTACTTGTTGCTCTAATTCAGAATTCAAATCAGCTTGAAACTTGGTGCCACAACATTTCATATTATCATCTTTTTTGCATTTCTTCTGTGAAAGTATTTATAGATAACTCGATCCTATGGCTACCAAGGCTAAAAAATGCACATATTTGCTCTGAAGTTTGCCAACTCTTAGTACAGTATTTTATACATTACAGGACACTTGCAAAGTGCACTGTGCATTTAATTTTATTAATTGGGTGTCACAAGGACAACTTGCTATTAGCAGCTCACTGTGCCAGGAAAACACCCATAACATGGCCATCGTGACAAGAAGGACTGACTTGAATATGATGACTCCTGTTCTCCCCTCTCCTGTCCTGGTTCATGGAACTGCTGTCCCTGACTAGTACGTCTCACCTGGTTCTCCCATGCTGGCCTCTGACTTGATGTCAGTAGAGTTGGTGGAGTTGGTGAGTGCCCTTTGGAGCTTGCTAGGCTCTAATCCTCAGGTTGTGCATTATTATAGCCCTGTTCTTGCTTTCTTAGTTGATCAAATGATTTTTCACAGGCTGTAGGACTTGGCAAAACACATAAAGCTTACTGAAAATTCTGAGGGGATTGCTACACAGTAATATTTTATCATATTTGCATGTGTGAGATATAGCTAGAGGCACATATTTAACGTGGAACCCATTGCTGTAAAAATAGTATTTCTTCTGCCCTTTCCACTATCCTTCTCCAAGTGTTTATCAACGTCTAGTATATTAACACTATTCACACAACGCACATGTTACAAAATGGACTCAGAGGGATCTTTCCTTCAAGTGTCTCCAGAGAAATAAAGTGATTAGGACAAAAAAGTAGAATATAAATTAATGTAAAGCTGGTCCAAGGGAAGGAGTGGAATGAAACATGATGAAAAACAGGAGACTGAGGGTGATCCAAGTCCTATACTAAATAAATTCCAGTAGTTATTCCAAAATATATAGATTTTAGATAAGATGGTGACAGGAAATTATAGTGGGAATATAAATAACTAAGCTGATTAAATCATATTTTTATATCTATATCTAAACATAGTCATATATCTACATCTAAGCTTACCTATATATCTGCATCTAAGCACACTTATATATGAACTTACCTATGTGTCTATAGCTAAAGATATTTCTCTATCTCTACTTTGGTGTACCTATATATCAACATCAAAACATACCTCTATATCTACATCCAGGTACACCTATATATCTACCTCTAAACATATCTAAACCGATATTCTAAATAAAGAACAAAACTGGAATATTGCTACTAGCTGACCTCAAAACCTAATACAAAGCTACATCAATCAAGGCAATGAGATTCAGGCATGAGGATTTTCAGAGAAGTTAATGGTATGGTATATGAAAACCAGAAAGAGACACAAATGTATGTGGTCATATGATTTTCAATCAATGTTACACAATTCAAGTAACAAAAAGCTTGTTTTAAAATGTTAGTAATTTGAAGCTGGAAGTGTAACAATGCCAGAGCACTTACCTAGCATGTTTGAAGCTTTGCATTCAAGCTTTAGTGCTGCCAATAAAAAAAAACCTAGAGCCCCTGTTCACTATTTACACAAATAATAACTTGAGGTCAATATGGTTTATATCTAGATGTATGTAAAGTAGACCAGCTTGAAACTGCATTGAGCTGGGAATAAATTTTATTAAATTAGCTTATAAATTGGCTTATAATTCAGCAGTTTATTAAAATCATGAGTTAGTCCAAGGCATATATGTAACTTGCTAAGTGAGCCTTTGGCTGGTGTATGGAAAGACTCCCTATGCCAACAGTCAACAATGCAAGTTTCAGAGATTAATGAGATGGTGACATCTCTAATAGCAAGAAGACACTACAACTGAAGAATTATGCCTCTGCACAGCCATTCTCCAAGATCAAAGGTTAGTTTAAGATAACGTGAATGGCTTGTTAGCTACAACCTGCAAGATAGCCCAGGTTACTTGTTAACTATTATCTATCCTTCACCAAAATACAGTTACTTCCCTTTCTATAAGCCTGGTGTATTAGTGCATTAATTCTTCTATTCTGTACATCTGCCTTTATGCTATATACACAAAAATTCTGACTAATCCAGAGCTCATGGTCTTAGCAGCACAGAGCTAAGATCAGGCCCCCCCTTAAGTAATAAACTTTATTCTTTGTTCTATTATTCTTTCATCCTCTTCGGTACCCTCACTTAAATGGTTGGTCATTCCCTCATAACTGGTCAGGCTGGTCATAACTGGTAGTATATGTATATGTATGTGTATACCCAGATGGTTGTATCTGGATCCTGTTATGGTTTATAAGTAGTTATTCCTCCAAAGTTTCGTGTACTCATGGTTGGGATTTTGAAAAGTGGCTGAATCAGGGGAATCTATAGCTCTCTAGAAAGTAAATCCTGGTGGGAACAGGTGAGTCCTGGGGGTTGTGACTTAGTAGGTGTGTTGTCCTCACTTCCTTTGCTGTCTGTTTCCCAGAAGCCCTGATAGGAACAGCTTTCTTCTGCCAGACTTTTCTACCTTAACTTCCTGCCTTGGGTCTGGCTAACTATGAAGTAAAAATTTGAGCCAAAATAAACTTTTTCTTTAAATTGTGGATACAGAATATTGTGTCTCAACAATGAGAAAGTGATAATGAAATAAAAGAAAATAAAAGAAATAAAAGATAAAAGCTAAGTTATGACTTTAGGAAAAAACAAAATAATTTCTCAGTAACACAGATGAAAATAATCTCTTTCTGGGATACAGAAAACAATAAACATGAAAAAATTATTGGTGAACTATTCGTTATCAAAATAGTCACTAAAAACATGGGTTGACACATTACAGATTGAAGAGATTTTCAGAAATATAAAGCTGACAAAGACTAGGATTGTGAAGCATTTCCATTAACTCTGCAACAAAAAGGCAAGCAAAAAACAAAAATTTCAAACAGAGAGATTTGTACAATCCACAAAAGATATGTAAATGTTCACTGAGAAATGAAGCATCATGGTGTTTTAGCTACAAGGGAAAGGAAATTTAAATCCGTGGCAGGATAATAAATACCCACTAAAATGGCTACAACTTGTGAAAGCTGGAAAACCTGGTATTTAAGAGAAAGTGAAATATCATCCATCTTTATATATAGTTGAAGGGGGTATAATATGACAGGTGGGCTGGCCAGCTCTCCGTCACTATAACAAGGTACCTCAGATTACTGACTTATAAAGAGAAAAGATTTATTATGGCTTCTCATTCTAGGGGTTCTAAACTAATGGAGGATGAAGTCATTGTTTTGGGCCTCTGATGGGGGCCAGCTGGCAATAACAGGAAGTATATTATGAAGCAAAATGCTTATTTCATGACCCAGAAGCAAAAGAGGAAGAAGAGCAAGAGGAAGTGTCTGAAGTCCCCAAATCCCCTTCCAGGGCACACTGCCAGTGAGCCAGTGAGCCAGGGAGCCAGTGACCTAAGGACCTCCTGCTGGAAACGTCTTGTGAAGGTCCCATGAGTCCCAGCAGCTACACAGGCTGGGAATGAAACCTTTAGCACAGGGACTTTTAGGAGCATTCAAGACTCAAACTGTGGCACAGCACTAAAAAAGTCAGGAAAATTCTTCTGAAACTACATATAAGACTTTATTTTTCACTATGAGAGTGGAGTTAACTAGTGTTACATTTAACTTTGCATCTTTTTTTTTTCTTTTTTCCAATGCTGGGGGTGAAGCCAGGACTTCTTCCTTTCTAGCTGTGTATTTCATCACTGAGCTGTGCTGTAGCACTCACCTTCCATCTCAGACATCTATGAAACAGACACAGAAACAACAACTCACAGATCCTGGAAAATAGGCCACAGAAGAGAGCAACTGTGAAGGACAGTGTATTCAGTAAGTCTGCGGATGAACAGAGCCTGGTCCTCAAAGTTTGCCATATTGTGCAGGGAAATGGAGCAGAGAGGAGTGGGCAGCCCACATGCGTCTAGAAGGCCTCTTGGAACATGGGAAGCACCTAGATGGGCTTGGAACTACGGAGCAATGTGACTGAGGAGAAAGCCACCGGGAAACCATAAAGTCTTCCCGTCTGCTGAGATTCCTCAAGTGGGAAACTGGGGAAGTGCAGGGCAGTGTTTGTGTGAAGGGAAGCCAGCTGGCCAGGAAAAGGAAGGAGTATACGGGTTTCCACAGGTCACACAAAATGTCAGCAGGTATGGGACATGTTGCAGACATATACACATACACATATATGTACCCACATACATACATATATATGTTCTCTAATATAGATATATATCTATATAGATATATATATTACAGAATGGTGGGTTTCCTTGGCATATTTGTGCGTGCATATAACATACTTTGGTAATTTCCACCCCTCTTGCCCTACTTTACATTTCTCCCTTGTTTCCTTCCTCTTTCCTCTACTTTTATGTAATCCTTTTTGGATTTCCATAGGAAAGAAAACATGCAATATTTGTTATTCTGAGCTTAATTTATTTTGTTTAACATACTGTGAGTTCCATTTGTTTTCCTACAAATGATGTGATTTCATTTTTTTGTGTGTGTGTGGCTGAGTAATCTTCCAAGGTGTATACACATTCTCATTTTTCTATTGAATTCTTTATTGGTACATTTTATATACAGCTCACAATCACACTCTCATTTTTTTTATATATTCATCACTTGAAGGGTACATAGGATGCTTCCTTAGATTAGCAATGAACATGCAAGTCTCTATTGTGAGCTGATTTTAATTGTTTCTGAAGCACAGCAAAGAGTGGTGTAGTACCAGTTTCAGGATTTTTTTTTTTTTTTTTTTTGCTTTTTGGAG
>PVIC010033915.1:0-19321 GCA_004025085.1 Thryonomys swinderianus | reverse complement strand
CCGTGTTCTTTGGGCCCCAGCTCCCCCAGATCACGTGAGCAGCACCACTTCCTGGCCCGACCACCCCGTGGCCCCCAAGGGAAGGATCTGAAGCCAGGAGCGGCCCTGGCCCTCCTCCACTCTACCCCTGGTGGTAGGCTCAGTCCTGCTGCCCAGACACTTTGCTTTGCCCTTCCTTCTGCCATCCCAAACCACCGCCATGCCACCTCAGGGCCCAGAAGCCCTGTCCTAGAGTGGAGGCTTGAGGAGTCAGGCCAGGCCACCGCCAGGCCACCTCCAGGCCCAACCCCTTTCTAGGGCTGCGCACTCTGTCCACCCCTAGAGTCCTGCAGGAGAGCAGCACACAGGAAGAAAGGTACCCTGTACACAGAGGGGCACAGGCTGAGAGGCAGGGGTCCACACTCAGAGACTCCTGGGGAAGGGCCCCGGGTGGGGTGGCCGGGCCGGGTCTCACCTGCTGTCCTGGGGAGCAGAGCCGAACAGGGCTGGGAGCAGCTGACTTGGAGGAGGACTGGCTGCCTGGAGGGAGGAGGGGCGCTGTGGGAGGGGTGCAGCCGCCTCATCACTTCCCAGCAAACAGCCAGGACCAAGGGGCCCTGCTAGGGGGGGTTCCATGGTAAGCAGATGATCAGGTCAGCCCCTGAGTGTGCGCGCACGCTCACACACACACACACACACACACACACACACACCTACTCAGACAAACCACGCTCACAATGCAGACCCACAGCAGCTAGGAAAGTCCTGGCTGGTCGACTGCGTGCCTGACACCCCCACGATCCAACCACCCCCTTCCTCTTTCCCTAAGGCCCAGAGACCCTCTATGGCTGGGAACCCCTAAAAGAACCCTTGTCTGTTTTCTGAGCAGGGTGAAAGTCTGGTCACCCCTCAACTTCCCTTCCCTCTGGCTAAAGCTTCCTCTTCCAGCCAGGCTGCTGTCTCTCTGCCGGCTCCTCCAGCTTCCCTCAAGAGCAGGTAAGCCAGCCCCCTCCCCAGGGGACCCCCTTACCTTTTATAGCTGCAGATAGAAGCTCTCTACAAAGCCCCGGGGGAGGGGGCCTGAGGAGGGGTCTGCTTCGGGGTCACAGGGCTCTGTAGGGGAGAGACAGGAAGAGCCGGGGTCAGTGGTGGAGAGAAGAGGAGGGCGGGCACTGCTCCACCCGGACCCCAGGGCCTGAGAGGAGCGAGCGGGGCACCAAGCAGAGCTGGGCCGATGGACGGGCCGCCCTGACCCTTCAAGGGGGCCAGGTCCGGGGCCGGGAGCTCTGTCCCCGAGCGCGATGGTCCCTGAACCCCCAACTCTGATGAGCCTGTGCAAACCTGTCCGCCTCGCTCCCTTATTGCTTCCTAGTCCTCCCTCAGACAGATGGCCACGGACACAGGGGCTGCGGACAGTGGCCAGGCGGCCTCCAGGGCCCCAGAGCCCACCCACATCCATGTGCACATCCACCAGGAGTCAGCGCTGGCCAAGCTCCTGCTGACCGGGTGCTCCCTGCTCCAGCTCCCGGCCACAGCCACCAGCACCACCAGCCAGACCTCGGGCGGCAGCCGGCTGCTGGGGGCCTCTTGGGTAAGGGGGCCGCTCGCCTGGCGCGACGCCCTCAGTCAGGCCACAGAAAGGCTCCTTCTCTTGCAGACCACGTGCTCTCCACATAGGACACTGGCCCAGTGTTACCTTTACAGCTAGAAATTAGTTTTTGCTCTTTGCAGTGTCTGCTGGAGAACAGCAGGCTCTGGGCTGAAGAAGTAAACAAGTACGCTTCCTCGCTCTCATTCTCTTTCCTTTTCTCTCTTCCTGTGTGTGTGTGTGTGTGTGTGTGTGTGTGTGTGTGTGTGTGTGTGTGTGTGTGTTCTACCAGCACCCCAGAGCATACCAGGTTCTCAAAGCCACCTTAAACCCCTGGGGCCCAGCGTTTGCCTCCGGGCCCAGGCATCCAGGCCGGTCCCCAGCTCCTGTGTCTTTCAGGTGGCACAGATCGCACTGGGCCTCCTGAGCGGGATCCTGGGAGGATTCCTCTACATCCTCAGGTGCCACACCGTGTGCTCCTCGGGAGCTGCCCTCTGGACCGGGGCCATGGTGAGTGTGGAGCGCGTGGTCAGCCGCTGTCGGACAGGGCGGACGCTGCCCTCGGTGCTGCCCGTACGTCACGGCCGTCGGGGTCGTGCCGCGGACTGTTAACACCCAAAGAGACACGAGTGATGCAGGCCACATCTTCGCTTGTGCAGATGGGAAAACGGCCAAGGATGGTGGCACAACCGAGGTCGCAGGGTCGGCTCCCTGCCTGGGGCTCCCTCCGCCAGGTCGGCTCCCATTCCTCAGTGTCAGCATCGGTCACCGCCCAGGACCCGAGGGGCCATCACCTCCGGATACTGCCCTGTGGGGAGGGAGGACAATGTGCCAGAGAGGAGGTGGCACCTCCCACTTCTTCCCTTCTCCTCTGCACAACCCATGGGAGCAGAGATGGATACAGATGAACACACGAGCACCTGCTCATGGTGGGACTGGGGGGCCCTTAGATACGCCCACAATCCCACAGCCACAAAAGACATTTATATGTTTTGAAATAAGAGACAAAAGGAGGGCCGGAGAATTAGCTCAGTGGTTCCGGCGCCTGCCTCACAAGCGCAAGGTCCTGTGTTCGATCCCCGGTAACCACATACAATGCTGGGCGTGGAGACTCACGCCCACCAGCCATCAATACCACATACCACAGTGCCGGGTGTGGTGGCTCACGCCTGTCATCCCAGCACTCGGGAGGCAGAGACAGGAGGATTGCTGAGTTCGAGGCTTGCCTGGGCTACATAGTGAGCTCAGAGCCAGCCTGAACTACAAAGCGAGACCCTGTCTCCAAAAAAAAAGAGACAAAAGGAATCCTCCTCTTCCATCCACTGGCAGAGACACATAAATTAGTTACACAATAACCAAATGGGATTTTAATCCATTTCCTCACTGGGCTATCTCAGGCTTTCCGTTCTTCAAATCCAGCCAGACAGTCACAGAGCTGTTAGGATACCTGCACCTGAGGCCACCCGAAAACTCATCTTGCACTGAGAGCTTTTCCAACAACCTAGGATTTCCACAAGATCCACCTCTACTTCCCCAAATCCTGCAACTTTCGTAAAGCACCAGTGTTGCTTTAAAAGGTAGAGGAGAGAAGGCTCATCCCCAGCTTCATCACAAGCACTTGTAGATGTCACTAAAACGGCATCCTGCAGCCTTATTTTAGCACAAACGGAGCTCAGCACACACCCCAGGAGGGTGTGCGCTGGAAGGTCACCGCGTGCTGGCAGGTGTCACAGGGAACAGAGGCCGATGACCAGAGGAGACTTAAGGTTGCTGTCCCAACCCTGCTCCTGTCTCTGTTTCTCTCCAGGCTGTACTGGCGGGAGCTGCTGCCTTTGTTTACGAGAAAAAGGGTGGAACCTGCTGGGTGAGTTCCGGCCTGCGGTTGGGGGTCCCACCTGGGTTCCCCCAGGCATTGCCTTCTTTGCCTAGGTCTGAGCGCTGGAAAAACGGAAGCGCTAAGGCTTCCCTCTGCCTCTTCCCTCCAGGCCATACTGAGGACCCTGCTCTCGCTGGCAGCTTTCTGCGCGGCCATCGCCGCCATCGCAGTTGGGGCTGATAACTTCCATGTTTACCTCTATAGTTGGGAGATGGACGGTCATAACATCTGTCGAGACTCCTCAAGCGACTGGCGCGGGACTCCGCCCGGCACCCTGAGTCCGGCCCCTGAGGAGAAGCGCCTGTGTATCTCCCAGGCGAACATGCTGCAGGTGAGTGGGCGCGAAGAGGCTGGGGGCTGGTAGGGGACAGGCCGGGCCAGAGGAGAGGAGAGCTGTCACCGGAACAGGGGCCCTGAGCTCACCCGGCCTGAGGACCGTCGCTAAAGACACAGTTCCGAGCACGGCAGAAACGGCTCCTGCAGCCGAGGTGACAGAGGCCAGAGGGAAAGACAAACACTGAAAAACTCACCGTGCGTGAGCCACGCTTGCGAGTGTGCAAAGTGGCACCACGGTGTTGAGTGGGGGCTCTGCTTCGACCCGCTCCGGTCTAGAAAGCCATTAAGGAATCGTGTCGCAGCCCACGGACGAGCACAGGGTGCTGCCTCCCGCATACTGAGCACAACGATCCCCCCGGAAGCTCTAGCCTTGGGGATGAGGGAGACAGAGTCCCGCGTCAGCGAAGAGCACGGAGAGGGCGCGAAGGTGGCCACTGCTCGGTGCCCATCGCCTCTCCCTTTGTCCCCAGAGCCTGTCCCTGTGTCTTCACTCCATGCTTCTGGGTGTCTGGGTCCTGCTGCTTCTGGCATCGCTAGCTCCTCTGTGTCTGTACTTCTGGAAAAGACTTTTCACTGAAGAGGTGAGTCGTTGTGTGTTTGGGGCTACAAGGCTGCTCTGAGGGGACGGGAGTGGAGAACAGACAGTTCAAGACGAAAGGGGGTCCGTAACGGAGTCCAAAGTCGCCTCTTGCCTGTCTTTGTGCACAAGCTCAGAAAGTCCCTGTTCCTAACCGAGGAAACCCAACCACTGGCTCCAGGAAACCAGAGGGACCCACATCTGTGCTCCCCTTCAGGGACTTTTGCATCACGTCTCACGTAGCTGGTGTTGCATTTGCCTACTACGCTGCCTTGGAGGAGAGAATTTGCCCTTTCCCTCCCATTCAGGGTTGTCTTGCCCTGTCCCCCGCTTAGAAAAGAGACCAGAAGAAGCTTTTGGGAGCGAACGAGTTCTAGCCCTGCCTCTGCTAAGCAGACCTGATGCTCCTTCTGCCCACGAGGTCCCTGCATCTAACTCCTTGAAGAACCAGATAGGGACGAGAGGCTCCGATGGGACCACAGCCATTGCCCTGCTCCACCTGCCCACTGCAGCAGCTCTTACCCATCTCTTGCTCATTTTTACCGCCCTTCCTGTCCCCTCTTCTGCAGTAAATTTTTTTTTTTTTTTTTGCTTTTTGAGACAGGGTCTCGCTTTGTAGTTCAGGCTGGCCCTGAGCTCACTATGGAGCCCAGGCAAGCCGCCACGAACTCAGCAATCCTCCTGCCTCTGCCTCCCGAGTGCTGGGATGACAGGCATAAGCCACCACGTCCGGCATTGTTCTGCAGTAATTTGACAATAAATGTTTATGCGATCGGTTCCAGGTTCTTGCTTCATTATCGCGGGGCACTTGTCTGGGGGGGGAGGCGGTGGAGCGCGAGCCAACAGCAGATCTGAAATGCCCCGGACCTCCAAACTCCCACCCGGGGCGGCTGGCCCTGAAACCAGACCCCCCCAAAGCTGGTCTGCAGCTGCGAGTCAAAATCTGGGTGCAAATTGCGAAGGGACAGGGATTTAGAGCCCTGCTATCTGCCCCATCAGATTTAAGAAAATGAATATGTGGATTTTCATTTGACAGTCTGGTAATGTTAAGAAGTAGAGGCTGGGGAGATAGCTGAATGATTCTGGGCCCGCCTGGCAAGCACAAAGGCCTGAATTTGATTCCTGGTACAGAAAAAAGGTAGAAAACAGAACACTAAGATACAATTATTTTAGAAATATGAGATTTGCCGGGCATGGTGGCTCACGCCTGTCATCCCAGCACTAGGGAGGCAGAGACAAGAGGATTGCTGAGTTCAAAGCTCGCCTAGGCTCCATAGTGAGCTCAGGGCCAGCCTGAACTACAAAGCGAGACCCTGTCTCAAAGAAAAAAAAAAAAAAAGAAATATGAGATCAAAAATTTAAGCCCAGGCCGGGAAACTTAGAAAGATCCTTTCTCAGAATAAAAATGGGCCAGGAATGTAGCTCTTTGTGAAAGCCTGGGTTTCATCTTATCCAGTACCAACAAAAATAATGTTTTGAAAAACATACCAGAGAGAGAAAGAAAATATATTCATACCACCCAAAGTGGACTTCAAAACAAAGAAAATACCAGTGATAAACAGAATCACCACATAGTGAATATAAATTTTATTTACTAAGATGCTACAATCCTAAATACATATGCCCCTAACAACACAATTTCAAAATATATAAAGCAAAGATGCACAGAACTGAAAAGAAAAATTGTGAAATCCGTAATTATAGTAGAAGACACTTTAGGAGTCCCTTCTCAGCAATACATAGAATAAGTACTCAAAAATTAACAAGGATGAAGAATTAAGCCACACCGTTAGTAACTAGTTCTAATTGTTCATAGTACACTTAACAACAATAAAAATCACATCCTTTTCAACAGTTTATTGAACATTCACCAAAGAGACCACATCTAGGGTCATAAAACAAATCTTGATAAATTTAAAATTGAATTCATAGAGAGTACATTTTCTGAATAATGGAATCGACCCAGAAATAAATACAAAACAAATGAGGAAGTTTTTCAAACACTTGGAAATTAAACAGTATACTCCTAAATAATTCATGGATCAAAGGAGCCTCAAAAATTACAAAAAAATTTTGAATGCAACAAAAATGAAAAACCTGTTTGAAAACTTTGAGGGATAAAACTAAAGAAGTACTTAAAAGGCAATTCATAGTACAGTGGACCCTTGAGTTACAAGTACAAATAACTTGGGTTATTACTAGAATTTTAGTTTTAACTTATGACCAAAGCCTTGAGTTATAACCCAAATGCCAGTCTTCTCTGCTTGGAGTTGACAAATTCCAGGCCAATATCTCTCTAAGGACCCTGAGATAAGCCTGGAAGAAAATGTGACTTTCACTGACATAGGGGAGAGACTTTGAAGGCTATGTAGAGGATCCGGGGCCATCAACTGACCTTGTGGTTGATGACATTGTCACTGTTGCAGAGTCCAGAGGTTTGCAGGGGGACAGTAGTGATGTGGAGGAACTTTCTACAGGGGAACTCCAGCTTCTAGCTGAGCAATAGCCTGAACAGCAGCAGAGGAGCTTTCTGAAGAAGAAGGCAATCTGTGCAGCAAAATTCTCCCTCTGAAAATATGGAAATCCCCAAAAATAGACAGAGCTACAAAAATTGTAGAGAAAACTCACCCAGACAGAGAAAAGCCAACTATTGTATTCGGTTACTTAAAGTCCTATCAGTCTATGGAACAGTGTTAAAGGCAGAAACGGACAATACCAGAGCAGCTTTTAGTTCTGAAAAGGTTGAGACCTGATGAATCAGAAATAGGTCCTAGCAAGCTACACATTCCCTCAAGGAGAGAAAGGATACCAGAGAGCCATATTCCGGATTTCCTTGTGGAATAAGACTCTTCTTCCAAATAATAATCACTTTGCATTTCATCCTCCAGACCAAAGACATCCACTTCAAAGGTGAACACACTACGAAATTCTTGTTTCTGGTAAACGAGGCACATTTTATAACTTTTTGCTGAATACACTAGAAAAACTATTGGTAAATTATTATTTATAACCCTTTTATTATGGAAAGCTTAGTTAAGGGTTGCTTTGGGAGGTTCAGAACACATTGTATTTCCATTATTTCTTATAGGAAAAATAATTTTGACTGACAACCAACTTGAGTTATGACCAGCCCTTACAAAATGAGTTTATAAGTCAAGGCCTCCAAGTCCCTGTCCCTTCACAATTTGCACTCAGATTTTGGACCTGCAAATTCCACTTTGGGTGGTATTAAATTATACAAGAAGAAAGTTCTCAAACCAACTATCTCAAATTTCATCTCTGAAGACATAAAAAGGGGAGCAAACTGAGCCCAAAGCAACGAGGAAAAACAAAACAAATATTAAAGAAGAGAAATAGATTAAATAGACAAAGGACCCAGGTGTGGTTATTATGTAACCTCTAGTCGGACCTGCTTGGGAAGCAGAGGCAAAAAGATTTCATGAGCCCCAGAATTTGAGACCAGCCTGGGGAAAATAGGAAGATCTTATATCAATGAAACAAAACAAAACAGATAGAAATTGGCAGAAATAAGATAAAAGGCATCAAAAACGGAAGTGTGTTTGAAAGTCAAAACTGGTAAACTTCCAGCAATAGTGACAAAGCAAAGAGGAATAACAGCACATATCGTGACCAACAGACTGAAACAGGGGCTATCACAAGTCCTGTAGACATTAAAAGGATGATATCTTTAACAACTCTATATAAAAATTCAGCTACTACACACAGAAGGCAGAGTTGATCTAAATATGAAACATGTATCTATAAAACTTGTAGAAGAAAACACAGGGGAATATCTTCATGAGCTGTGGTTAGACAAATAGTTCCTAGATGGGGCACTACAAACATGGTTCACAAAAGAAAAAATTAATAAATTTCACTTCCTCAAGATTAATAACTTTTGACCTGCAAAAGACTGTGTATAAGTTATGCTAGACAAAAATATTTGTAAACCATCTATCTAGCAAAAGACTTGTATTCAGAATATATGAAGAACTCTCAAAACTCAATAGAAAGAAAATATACACCTCAGCTTTCAAAAGTCCTGCCTAAGGGCCGGAGGGTTAGCTCAGTGGTTCCGGCGCCTGCCCCGCAAGTGCAAGGTCCTGAGTTCGATCCCCGGTAACCACATATAATGCTGGGCGTGGAGACACGCCCACCAGCAATCAACACCGCATACCACAATGCCGGACGTGGTGGCTCACGCCTGTAATCCCAGCACTCGGGAGGGCAGAGACAGGAGGATTGCTGAGTTCGTGGCGGCTTGCCTGGGCACCATAGTGAGCTCAGGGCCAGCCTGAACTACAAAGCGAGACCCTGTCTCAAAAAAAAAAAAAAAAAGTCCTGCCTAAAATACATGAAAAGATGTTCAAAGTCACTGGTGTTGGGTAAATACAAATCAAAACAGTAGTCAGAGCAGGTAAAAGAGAAAACAGGCAACACCAGAAATTGGTAGGAATACAAAATGGCTCAACCACTCTGAAAAAACAATTTGATCACGTTTTATAAATTTAAATCCATACCATACAGTTTAATTATCCTCTCTCTGGGTATTTATCCTAAAAAATTAAGATGCATATTTACAAGAAAATTTGCATATAAATGTTCGTATCCCTTCTCTTCATAATGTACCAAACACTAGAAACAACTCAAATACCTTTCTATGGGTGAATGGATAAATAAGCTGTAGGAATATCTGTACACTAGCATGCTAGAATAAATGGCACACAACCATGTGAAATAATCTTAGAGTCATTCTGCTGAAAGAAAGGTTACATATTAAATAAAGCCATTTATTTGATATTCTCAGAAGGTTACATATTAAATAAAGCCATTTATTTGATATTCTCAGAAAGTAAAAACCACAACGATGGAGCTCATGGTTTGCTAAAGTTAGGATAGGAGAAGGCCATGACTAAAAAGAGAGATTGGGGGGAATGATGGTGCTGTGTTTTATCCTGACCATGGTGTGGGTTAAACAAGTCCATGCATGCGTTAAAATATACAAAACTGCACACCAGAAAAAGAAAAAGTTATTTCCAGATGTAGATATTCACTTACCCCATCAACACATGGAACTCCAGGTCTGTGACTTTAGTTGTATTTTCAAATCCCAAATTGCTTTTTATTTTTTAAAGAAAAGGAAGGATGTTGTGATATCTGATTTACCTCAGAATAGAACATCAAAGATCCAGGACTTTCTGAGGCTGCAGGGGAGGAACAGGTAACGGGACAGAGTAGAAGCCGAGTGGGTTGGGGGTGGCAGGTCAAGCAGAGGGCAACTTTTCTCCAAGACTCGGATCCTGCAGAGACAATAAACAAAGGAAATTGCCAGATCCTGATAGTAAAAGGTCATTTATGAGCAGAAATACAAACTGAATTGACATTAGCTTATCTGAACGAAGAATGGAGAGAATTTATATCCAATCTGCCCGTAAAAAGACTGATTCAGAAATGTGGAAGAAAATTTCTACCACCTTTAGGTTGAGAAAGAAAATAATTTAGCAGTGTCTATTTCGGTTTTACTCTGCAACATTTCTTAGAACAATACGGTGTTTAAACTTCATGGTTGACCAGTTTAAAAGCAATTATAAAAAAAGGCTGAATTTAAATTCAAATGCCACCTTGCATATTTGAATTCTCTCTTGTAAACCATTTAAAAGGGATTAGCTCTGCCACCTAGTGGCTATAAAAAGTTTAATTCAGGAAAAAAGAAACAAACTAGGGCCCGAGATTTCGTTCAGTGGTTCCAGCGCCTGCCTAGCAAGCGCAAGGTCCCCGGATTGATCCCCAGTAACCATATACAGCAATACCGGGCGTGGAGACTCACGCCCACCACCAATCAGTACCATATACCACAATGCCGGGCGTGGTGGCTCACTCCTGTCATCGCAGCACTCAGGAGGCAGAGGCAGGAAGACTACTAAATTCGAGGTTTGCCTGGGCTACCTAGTGAGTTCAGGGCCAGCCTGAACTACAAAGTGAGACCCTGTCTCAAAAAAAAAAAAAAAAGAAACAAACAAACAAACAAACTAAACGAACTATTCAGAAGTTACTCAACTGAACTACTAAAACTGCTTGGGCGACAAACACTTCTGGTACTAGAAACAGAATAGTGAGAAGACTGGATGGTCTCCTGCCCTCCTACCCCCTGTACTGCAGCTATTTCTCACTGAAGGATCTACGTGTTAAATGACCGTTTAGACTTAGGACCACAATTCAGGCTTAGGATCTGTCTTTGTTAAAAATTCAGTTCTGGGCTGGAGGGTTAGCTCAGTGGTTCCGGCGCCTGCCTCGCAAGCACAAGGTCCTGAGTTCGATCCCCGGTAACCACATAGAATGCTGGGTGTGGAGACACGCCCACCAACAATCAACACCGCATACCACCATGCCAGACGGTGGTAGCTCACGCCTGTCATCCCAGCACTCGGGAGGCAGAGGCAGGAGGATTGCTGAGTTTGTGGCAGCTTGCCTGGGCACCATAGTGAGCTCAGGGCCAGCCTGAACTACAAAGCGAGACCCCGTCTCAAAAAAAAAAAAATTCAGTTCTGTACATCGTTGACAGAGCCTGTGTGCATTTCTTTGGTACAGTACACCTTGTTTGCACACTACTGTAATTTTTTCTGATTGTACTACATCATACAGCACTGAAGCTTCACACATTGTTACACATTACAGTATCACATGTTAAAAATCATGCAAAAAAAAAGTAAAGTCATTAAGTTGGAGCTTCTTTTGACCATTTCTTTGTTCTGAATATTATAATGTACATACTAATACACACCCTCATTTAGCTGCCACTTCATTTAAGGACCTGGTCACAGGATTAGAACTTGATCATTAAATGAGGAGTGCCTTAGCCTATTGCATGCCAGGCACACTCACTAAGCATGTTGTCCAAATAAATAGAGCATCCATGAAAAGACAAATGTCTTCAAAATATGTATTATTTCTGTAATGCCTGATACTTGGGAGAATAAGCTACCTGATTTTTTTTTTAGATATAAAAAAAATTTATAGTTTGCCTGTTATGGTGCAGAAGGGAGCGGTTCAGAGCAAGGTCTTCTTTACGAGCGTGTTGGCCACACAGATCCAGGCCCAGCAGCTGTGCCAAAGGTCTGGAAAGTTTGATCAGTGACTCTTACTGGGCCCACTTCTGAGGACTGTTTGTTCCCAACAGTTTCTCGGGTGATAATTAAACTGATTCATTGGGAATTAAGTCAATTATCAGAAACAAACTCTTTAGAAGAGACGTTACCTTTGGAACTTTTTGATATGTGGAAATGTCTTATGTGGGTGCCCATATTTTCTCAAGGGTGATATATACACTTCCCAACCACAAGAAATATTTAAACAATTATTACTATGATTCTTATCTCTGTGACGGTCTTATGTGTTTAACTTTTACCTTACACATCTGGCCAGTCAGCTCCTCTCCTATCAGTACTGCATGTAAAAGTTGTACAGATAAAAGCAAAGTCACCAAGTTGAAGTTTCCTTTGACCATTTCTTTGTTCTGAATACTGCAACGTACACGCTACATACAATTCCTCACTTAGTGACCAATTTATTTAATGACCACGTTGCAGAAGCAGAGCTCAGCTGTTAAACAGAGTGTAACTGAGGAGTTGGGGCCATGACTTTACGACACTGTCCTCTGCCTTCATCAGATTAGACGTGCCTAACCCTAGAACTCCTTATTCTGTCTGCCGAGTTGAATCCAGGAAGTAATTATCCAGTCTGTTCCCCAAGTGCTGTGGAGAGGCGCCTCTGTCTTCTAACATCTGTGAAGTTACACGGATTTCCAGGGCACTTAGCTTGTGAGTCCACGCCCAGTTCCTGGCTTCCCTTCACAAGAGTTAGCGAAAGGAACAGATGACAATCAGTCTTCTGTGAACCGCTGTATGTGACCCTCTTCTGGGGTTTGTGTGTGTCTCAGAGTCTGACCTGCTCTTAGGCAGACTCATAGCATAAGGGGAAAGCCCTACTTCCGCCAAGCGTGACCAGCCCTGTTACTGTATTTGCACATTTAGAGACTTGGGAGTGACTCTGACAGTCCACGTGAACTAAAATGACAAGCGAACACCTCTTGGGGACGCAGCTCATTATTCCCAATGACTGTTAGGCACTGACAAAAATGCTCACCTCTCACTCCCGCCTGCTGTCCTCCTTCTCTCTGGAGTAAACCCTCCCTTCAACTTAGGAGCCAGTAGCCTCCAGCCCAGCGTGAACCCACAGCAAACGGAGCCGCCACCAGCACCCAAAGCGCGTCCTTCAAGTAAAGCTTCACTTAAGGCGGCACGTGCTTGTCATCCCAGCGCTCTTGAAGTTGAGGTGGGATTGCAAGTTCAAGGCCACCCGGGCTGCACGCAGAGCCCCTGTCTGGAAAAGTACACTGGACAAGAACAAAACCCTGGGCACAGAAGCACAGGCCCATGATCCCAGCACTCCGGAGACTCAGGCAGGAGAATCACAAGTTCATCCCCAGCCTGGATTCTGAGCTACTTAGCGAGACACTGCCTCGGCATTTCCAAACATATCAAATGAGGGGTGTACCGAGGGTGTGGCCCGGGACAGAAGAGTGCAGATGACCACTGGGTCAGTCACAGGCTTTCTGTGTACCGTCTCCAACAGGGTTCACCTTCTCAGTTTCTAATCGTGAAAGAAAGCCTCCTCCCGATCCCTTCTCTTGGTGAAAACTTGTCCCAATTTTTTAAAAATGTAAACAGGCCCGGGGATGTGCTGGGCATGGTTGTATGTGCCTATAACCTCAGGACGTGGGAGGGTGGGGCATGAGGATTGTGAGTTTGAGAGCAACTTAGCCAGATCCTATCTCAAAGGTTTTTTTTTTTTTGAGACAGGGTCTTGCTTTGTAGTTCAGGCTGGCCCTGAGCTCACTATGGCGCCCAGGCAAGCCGCCGCGAACTCAGAAATCCTCCTGTCTCTGCCTCCCCAGTGCTAGGATTAGAGGCGTGAGCCACCACGTCCGGCATTGTGGTATGCGGTGTTCATTGTTGGTGGGCGTGTCTCCACGTCCAGCATTCTATGTGGTTACCGGGGATCCAACTTGCGAGGCAGGCGCCGGAACCACTGAGCTAACCCTCCAGCCCCTGTCTCAAAGTTTTAATAAAAATTAAAAGACTTGGGATATAGTTCAGCACTTTCTGGGTTTAAGTCACAGCATCCCAGGTCCCCTTGCCAAAAATCAACACAGAATAAAGTACTGTTCTCTCTCCCCTGTCCCTTTGTCCCTCTGTCCCTCTGTCCCTCTCTGTCTCTCTGCCTCTGTCTGTCTCTCTGTCTGTCTGTCTGTCTCTCTCCCTCTCTCAGCAACACCTCCAGATAATCATGAACACTGGCTTCAAGGGAAATATGTGAAATCAAGAGAAGATTGAAGCGCTGCACGACTTCCTCATTTCTGCTACCGGAGCACAGGGGGAGGGAGCTGGTGGTCTCAGGAAGACCTCAAAGCGAAAAGGCCATAAAGCCGAAGCTCCGAAGGGTCCAGCGACTCAAGCTGTGAGCTGAATCCCTGTGTGCGCACACTGGAACGAGCACGAGCCAGGAGGGGAGACTCACTCTGAGGCCTCCCAGCCACCCGTGAAGTCGGTCAGTGAATGCTGGCTCTTGGGAAGCACCTCTGGGTGCTCAATTGTATGGTGAATCCTTCGCCCTCTCTTATTAGAGCCTCACGGCCCCTGTGAGGCACTGGTTCGAAACCCCAAGGCTCAGGGAAGCTCGGTGCCTTGCCGAGGTGCAGTGAAATGTCCCTCAGTCTTGAATCTGGAAACTCTCACTCGGCCTCCCGGGTTTTTGTCCATCATTTCAGCGAATAAACACCTTCGCCACTTAGTCCATACCAGGGCTTTCTTTTGCTTTGACAGCAGGTACTTTGAAAGATGAGGCTCACATTAGCCTTCTCTGCTGCCTCTCTGCTCTCCGGTCTGCAGTGCTGCTGAGAAAGCCCTGAACTTTGTTGCCAACCTCAGAGAGCTGAGCCGGGTACAGACCGAGGACACCTTTGGCTAATGCTGACTGAACTCCTACATGATCTGCACTGCTAACCGAGCCAACAGCCATCAGGAAATTCAGTCGCACCATGAGAGGTCAAAACACAAATGCTGCTGCGCAAGTCCCGGGTGAAAGGCGCCAAGACAGCGTGTGAGTCACCGGCATCTCCCCACCGCCTGGATTCTTCCCTGCTCCAGCCACCTGCTCCCAAACCGTACAAAATACTTGCAGTTCCTAAAATTGCCACTGAGGGGCACAGTTGTGCCTGTCTCCCCTAACATTTTACAACAAAGTTTTCAAACACAGGCAAAACAAACAAAAACACCAATTTACGCTACTCACTTGACATTACAGTAAATACTGAGGAGGTGACAGACTACAAGGGAAAGCTCGGACACCCCTTCAGGCCACGGCGCCGCGCAGACGAGTCCAGGGTGTAGTGTTCGCCACCCACCCCCGGAGGAGGCTTCATCTTCCCACTAAGGCCTTCCCGGTCCTGAAAATTGAGTCAGGCCCCAGTGGAGTATGGGCGGGGCTAACAGCAGCATGGGAAATGCCCACTGTCCTCTGGGAAGAGGTCCTGGCCTTTTGTATACAGCTTGTCTATGACAACATTGTTCTCAACTTTCCTTCCAACCTTTTAAAAATTTTGCTCCATCTGGATGCTGTAGCCGTAAAAGGGTTGCTGACCTACGCTAAAGCAGTTAGAAAAAAAAAAAATCATTCATCTTATACATGCCGTAGGTTTGTACACACCTGTAATGTCAGCACTCTGGGAAGCAGGAGAATCCCAAATTCGAGTCCAGCACGGGTAACTTAGAGACTTACCACATCGCAGTTTTAAAAATCAAAAATAAAGTCAAATAAAAAGGCTGAGGATGGGGCCTGAGGGTTAGCTCAGTGGTTCCAGCGCCTGTCTCGCAAGCTTAAGGTCCTGAGTTTGATCCCGGTAACCACGTACAATGCTGGGCATGGAGACTCATGCCCACCATATTACCACAGTGCTAGGTGTGGTGGCTCACGTCTGTAATCCCAGCACTCAGGAGGCAGAGGCAGGAGGATTGCGGAGTTCGAAGCTTGCCTAGGCTACATAGTGAGCTCAGAGCCAGCCTGAACTATAAAAACGAGATCCTGTCTCAAAAAAAAAAAGCTGAGGAGGTAGCTCAGTGCAAAGGCCCTGGATTCAGTCTCTGATCCTTCAGGAAGTGACCTTTTGAAATGTAGTCGTTAGCTTGTCTTTAGGAGTGACATTCATTACGTCGGGTGGATCTGAGGTCCAGGGGTCACTGGACTCACCCGAATGGCCCTGTCTCTCTCTCTCTCCAACACAGACAGAAGAGGAGTCTGAGAAACTTTACTGCAGGTGCTTCAAAAAGTGGTACAAAGTCAGCAAGGGAAGGAGAGGGAGGCTCAGAGAGGAGAATGCCGGGCTGAGGCCGTGGTCCTGTTTCGTGGGTGGACTCGGTCTGCATCCCCTGAGGTCTGACTGGTTACTGAACTTGTTACAGGGGCACAGTCATTGGGCTGACAGGAGACTTTGGAAGGGAAACTGTTTGTTTGTTGTTTGAGAATTACCCTCCCTGAGGGGCTGAGGAGGAACCGGCTAGCGGTACAGAAGAGCATGGCAGACCCTCAGGCTGTCAAAACCAGACGGTCAGCTCTGCTGTCTGCAGCTGCTGAGGCGCAGAGGCCTCTGGAAGGCGGCTGGTCCCTGATGTCATCCCGCCTTAGAATTTCCCTGTCCCTACACACTCGGCCGGGTCTGTTCAAGGCTGGGAGAACTGGAGCGGAAGGCAGTGAGAAGAAAGAGAAGGCCCGGTGCCAGGCCAGGGGGCACGTCTGGGGCACCTTGTAACCTTTGCTCTGTGCGTGTACCGCAAACCTCATTGTTACACACATCACTAACAACGCCAAGTACTTTTGAAATATCTAGGTTAAGCCTCTGAAGTAAATTAGTCAGTTTCCTTCTGTGAATACTCACAGGCGGTGTTGTGCTGTGGAGGGCCGGGCCAGGCCCCCTCTGGAGTGGTACCGGGTGCTGTGCGGTGATTCTCAGAGAAGATGGAAGCGCGGGCCGCCGCGCCGGGGCCTCGGCCTGAGACAAGAGCGGCCCGTGACCCCAGGTCTGTGCACCCCCTTTCACTTTGCTGCGTGTGTAAAGGAGAAGTGAGTCTCAAGTAACACCTTCTGTTCTTCTAGATGGTAAAGAGGCGGCCGGGGCTTGGCAAAAGTCGAGCAAATAAACTAATAAATTTTGTATATTTCGTGTTGAAGTTCCTGAAAGTTGTCTTGCGGCGATTTGAGGATTGTGGCTCCCAAGAGCCAGTGGGGAAGAGCAAGGTTACAGGCCAGAATGCTCATATTCTGAGACACTCGGACTCTAACTGTTGTCCCACTGTGCGGTTTGTTCAAGACTGCTGTGTCCGTGTGACGGACAAATTGAGCCCATACTCAAAACAGTCTTGTCTGCGTGTTGATAAGTTCCTGTGTTAAACGCGGAGGTAATAAAGCGTCATGGCGTAAAGATCTTTCTACTAAAATTCACACGCAGTATTGTCTTTTGGGAGTGGAATTGGTAAAGCGCCTCTGGGAACAATACAGTCGTATCTGAACTTGATCTGTCACTAAGAGGAAAGAAAACAATTGCAAAAGGAAATTAGAGCCCTTGAACCGGACATTTTCAGACACCACTTTCTGTACAGGTCGTGCTGAGTTTGTGTTTTTTGTTTTTGTTTTTGTTTTGGTTTCATGTGTGAAATGTATATTGTGGTCAGTAAGTCCAAATTTCAAAATATCTACTCCCCAGGTGTTAAAAGGTTGACAGTTAATGACAGGGGAGTCAGTAAAATCAGCATACAAGTGATACCGTGATTCATAAACTTAATTCTATCCATGATTCTGGTCGCAGACTGAACCAAATTTCCTCAGTAAACTCAGCAATGAGCCTAACCAAGGAATTTGGTTCTCCTCCTGTCTGGCTCACTTCCAGAGTCATGAGAAGAGTTAAGTTTGTAAACCGAGCTATCGCTATATTTTGTTTTGTTTTGGTTTTTGGTTTTTGTTTTTTTGAGACAGGGTCTTGCTTTGTAGTTCAGGCTGGCCCTGAGCTCACTATGGCGCCCAGGCAAGCCACCGCGAACTCAGCAATCCTCCTGTCTCTGCCTCCTGAGTGCTGGGATGACAGGCGTGAGCCACCACGTCAGGCATTGTGGTATGCAGTGTTGATTGTTGGTGGGCGTGTCTCCACGCCCAGCATTCTATGTGGTTACCAGGGATCGAACTCAGGACCTTGCGCTTGCGAGGCAGGCGCCGGAACCACTGAGCTAACCCTCCGGCCCTGATGCCTTTTTTTTTTAAACTGAATTCTTTATGGGTGACTTTTTTTGTTTCTTGAGACACAGTCTCACTAGGCAGTTCAGACCGGCCTTGAACTCCTTAGGTACCTCGGGGTGGCATCTTCCTGCTTCCACGTCCTGAGCGTGGGATTTACAGGCGTGTGCCCTCACGCTCAGCTAAAGCAGATGATTTTTATTCACAGCTTGCCTGGGGACATGGAATCCATTTTGCTTTAGAAAAAGGGAAGATTTAGGTCTCTGTTCGAGAAGTCTTAACCAGCTGGCTAGGGAGAGAACTACAAGCGGCTCTTTTCCCAAGTACCACTGCTTCTCCTCAGCATGGAAACCTTGCTTGCTGCGATGTTCAACACGACTTTCAACATCAAACTCACTGCAGCGTAGACCCTGAGATTCCTACATTTTCTCATTCTGAGCCAATCTGGAGCCTAAAGAGGTGAACGGTGTAAGGCAAAGTCCAGAGGACAGCCTCCCCTGAGTTTTGACCCTTCCCCACATTGTTTCAGCCTTGTAAAAAATATCAGTGCATACCTCCTAATTAACTGGCCTGGCCTAAATCCTGTTTATAGAACAAACCATACCAGACCTCAGTTCCAGAAGAATAAAGAACATTACGCAAACAAGAAACAGACCAGTGATCACAGACCGGGACCTGGTCCCAGAACAGTCAGTTTCCAGCTTCCCTATTCTCTCCCACTACTATAAACTCGTAACTCTGTAAAGAGCCCCTGCGCTGGCTGTCTGGAACCAGCAGCCCTCTCGGGTCTGTCTTTCAAAGCCTGTCCTTGCTGCAAGTCCCTCTCCTTCTTCCTCTCCCTCTCCCTCCCTCATCTCTCTGTCTCTTTCTTATTTTTATTTCTTACAAACTCTCTAGCAACAACTACAAAGAACATCCTGATATAATTCCTGCATTCCATGTATATACTGTTTGTAAGCTTCCCACCGCTGGAAAAATATGTACCTCAGATAAACAACTTACAAGGAAGCACGATTTCTTTGGCCCCCAGTTCCAGTAGTCTTAGCCCAGGCTTACTCGGCTCTGTCTCTTTGAACCTGTCCGTGTCGATGCCAAACTCAGTGACGAGGGGGTTGCACAGCGGAGGGAGCTGCTCACTCCATGGCCGCCAGGAAGCAAAAGAGAGAGAGAGAGGGAGGAGCTGGAGTCTCCATAGGCTCTTCAAGCGCCTGACATGAGCAGTGACCGGCTTCCCCCGCGCAGGCCCCGCCTCCCAGCAGCGCCTCCAGCTGAAGACCGAGCCTTCCTCTCAAGAGCTCTTGGAGGCACATTTAAGACCTTAAACTATAGCATGTATCTTTTGATCTGAGTATCACCAACAATTTGCAATTCTTGATCTTCTTGATTTTCCAGGAAATGTGGTATTTTTGTTGCAGACTTTTTGTTGCGTTATTCTGGTTATAAAAATAAATGATATGTATTCACAGAAGAAAGTTGGAAAATACAAGAAATCACTGATAATTTCACAAGCCAGGAATATCTCTTTTTAATATTTTTGTATGACTCTAGTAGTAGTAGGTAGGTAAGTGCATGTATACATAGACAGACAGACAGATCTCCTACTGGGTCTATCTCTCTGGTAAATCTT
>PVIC010033914.1:0-19887 GCA_004025085.1 Thryonomys swinderianus | reverse complement strand
GCTGGGTGATCTTTCTTCTCTAGTTAGTGACAAACAATTTTAAATAATTACTATTACACAGTTAGAGTAAATTGGGGCACAATATTCTCAGACATGTTTAAGATAACAAAACAATATTTTCTACATATGAAATGATTCAACACTATTGTATTTGTTGATGTTTTTACTGGTCTTCTCTTCATAATAATTAGAGATTAGAGTAATTATGGATTGTATGCAACGTTTAAATATAATATCACAGAGAAGTTTGAAAGTGGAGTGGTATTTAATTAAAATTAAGTGGCTTAATATTATTCACTATAAAATTGGTATTAGATATTACTTTTCCATTGAAGCACGCAAATATTTTCAGTATCTATGATGATTAAAATTTACGTTCAGTAAGGTCCAAATGTTTGAAATATTTTCCCATATGCTTAGTAGTGTTTTTCCTATAACTTTGAGGTTTTATTGTAAAACTACCACACAAACACCAAATAATTATAAACTATTATTTTAAAATTCATACCTAATTCCTTTCTTCATAATAATAATACTTGAGTATTAGCACTATTATTATATTACAATAACTTCTTTGTATCTTAATAAAACACTTATGTTATGGATTTCCTGAGGTGCAGTTTGATTTCTGTTGGATTAAAACTTCAAAAGTGCTCACTCCATTGGACAATGAATATTCTGGCAGCAAATAACAGAAGGCAATAACGGGCACAGAGGCAACTTTCAGAAAGGATCAGTGCTTCGAGCAGGACCAGTGTTTTATACCCTGGACTAGAGAGGTGGTGAATCCAGCTGCTCCAAGACAGATCTCTCCCGTGTGCCAGGTGCAGAGAAGAGGACGAGTCTGTTGTCAGGACCTATGGTCACTGGGAGGTGTCCGGCCAGCACCAGCCTCTGTCTCCGTCTCTCTGTCTCCTCTGCCCCCTCGACCAATAATTTTATCACCCTTGAGATGATGTGTTTATTTTCCAATATGGCTTCTGTCTGCTCCACATATCTGAGGAGATATATTTTGTGGGATGTGATGGAGTCTAAATTAATAGCTTTCCTATTCCCCCTCTGCCAGCTGACGGTTGAAATTGAAAGACAATAAAGTTTAGAAGTTAGCCAAATAACCTCAGCATAAATTTTCCCCAAACTTATTGTTCTTTCACTTAGTTAAAAAGGTTAAGAGAGATTCACTGCCAAAAGGTGCAGTGATGAAATATTCCTAGACAGTGTCCAATAAAAATGAAAAAAGAACAATAAATTAAAAAAAAAGATGATACAGCAAATGTGACTTTTCCCTTGTAGTGATCTGACTTCACACAAGTTATTTTACTCTAAACCTCAATTTTCATACCTGGGAAAACATGAAATTGGGCCATTTATTATTTTTCATAAAGTTATGATTATATCAGTCAATAGTAAACCAAGTAATATTTTCTAAGGATACTCATTTGTTGAAAGATTTGTGTAAATTAGAAACATATGGGAAAATGTAGGATTTCCACATATTTCTGCATTTTAGTCCAAAAGGAATTCTTATCTTGTGCTTTCTAATGGTATGTGGTCCAGCATGGAGTGCTGAGTAGGGAGGAAATCTTTTATAGCGATATTAACATCATATGGCCAGTAAGGGTTATTCTGTGCACTCTGGAGTCATAATTTATTACTTTGGCTTTTTATTAGTTTGAAGGAGTCAATACCAGCATTCCCTATGCACTAATATGGTCAGACTTATTGTTGAGAAACTGCTATGAAGTTCTCAGTGAATAATATTCTATAAACATAATTTGATGATATTTTAATAGCCAAGGGTTGATAATAATTATGCTTTCCAATGTGCTGAGCAGAAAAGCTCTTTAATGTCTGCGCTCCTGAGGTCTTAACTCTGCTAGAGAATCCTTGCTGAGTAGTGGGCAGTGAGTCGCTACCAGGCAGTTAGTTTTCTGCCTGCTGCCGGTGTGCTCAGTCATTGTAGAAATGGTGAAGCGTCTCGTCTTGGGTCTACCCTGTGCAGTAGTCACATCACGGAATTCTCTGCTGATCAGGACTCAGCTACAGAAGCTCAGCAGTTGTACTGATTTCCTACCACAGTCTTGCTAGCCATTAAAATGGTATCTATCTGAAATTAAAATGGAGGTTCATTTTTTTTTAATAAACACGTTATCTCAAGGAAGAAAAAAGCTGTTAGGTCTAATCAGTTTAAAATACTACATTATTTACAGTTCTCAATGCTTTTCATCTGCTGCTCCCTTCCTTAACTTTAGACTGTATCTCCGTCATTTACTAGTGAGCACAGCAACCTAAGTTGTTGGATTATTATACGCTCACAGTCCGTGATGTTCGTACTCCTTGAGCAGGGTTGGTGTATGCGCAGAACCCGTCCGAGGCCCCTCCCCCCATTAATCCCCCTTCCCCTCTGAGAAAGATCTGTCTCCCCATGTTAGCCTAACTTATCAACTCAAGATGACATTACAACTTTTGACCATTACAACAGTATGTTTTTCACATAGATTTGAGAAGTAATAGAAAAATAGCAAAATAAATTAGTTTTTTAATAGGGTGATGTAAATTAGTACAGGTTTTCATAAAGTGCAATTGAGATCATCAAAGTTAGTCTGGGAAAATTTTCATGAATCTAGAAAATTAAATGATGTCTCAGATAATATTAACATTTTTCTTTAAGCATTGTTTACATGATGTAAAAAAGCATGTTGACATAGATTAATGAATAATTATTTGGTTACAATAGATTAGTTTTTGAATATAATAAAATTATTTAATTTCTTGTTTATGTAAAAATCACTTCCCTTTGACTCTGAATTAAATCAACTTTGAAATAATCTAACATTTACTTATGGAAATGGAAATTTTGATCAATCAAAAGCAAAACAAATGATACAATTCTAGATAAATTATTTTCTTTCAATAAAAGGAAAAATTGAAAAATATGATTATAATAAGCCATATTTACAGTTTAGACAAGAGATGAGTCCTACAATGAATTTATGAAGAGAACAAGAATATAATTTTATTCATGTTACACTTGTGAACAAAATTATGAGAATATTATGTTATTGATGTTCAGTCTTAAAACCTAGATCTAAAGTAATACAATTTCTTATAAAATTTGGCATTTACAAGAAATTCAGGACTCTAAGAAAAACCTTTGCCTGTGAAATTTTGTTTCTATATCTGTATATGCATACACTGAATTAGGATCTTATGTTAACATACATGTGCATGAATGCACACACATGGTTATAAATGAATGCAGTAATTTATATTCTTCCAGTAACATTACCATTGATTACCCAGTTAATTACTCATAAAAACTATACCAGGTTTATAGAAATATTTTTAAAGTTGAAGATACTAATATTTAGAGAAGTTGTAAATTCTCCATTTATATTTTATTTTTCTGAACCATGTCAGAAACATAAGCAGATACTTAGATTCATTACCAAACAACAATAGAGCCTTATTCATGCATTCTTCCACACTTGCAGACTCCTCTTTTTATGCAGAGATAGCCACTATCCTTACTGTGATATTAATTTATTTCTTTTTTTTAATACTGATGAGGTTAAACATAAAATAGAACATAAATTTTGTGTGATTATTATCAAAGTATATGTCTTCAACTTTCTGCTTTTCCTCAGTAGTATCTCTTTGATATCTAGTTATCTAATTCATTCACTATGAGACCTTTAGTACAGCACTACAGTGGTGGTGGGCACTTTGCTCACTACTACACATGGGCCATATCATTGCTCCCTGGCACCAAAGTTCACTTGTCATTGTTCTGACTAATTTAGCTAATGAAATAAAATGAGCAAAAAAATAAATGCATACATTATAAAAGGGAAAAGTGAAAAAATATTAGAATATTTATTAAGTAATAGTAAATATGTAATTATTTTATATATAAATCAATGAATTAAAAATATGTTATAGAACATTTCTGTCATAAGTAAATTATTTATTTCTCAATACAAAATACAACACATGAGGAAGAACTCTATGGCTAAAACAGAAAAACTTACCGATAAGTATAGTTGAGCCTAATAAAAAACTACTAACTTCAAACATGGTGATTTAGAAACTCACTCTCACAAAGTGAATATACACGTTTAATGGAAACCTAAGCAAATTTCCAAATGGAAGGAGGATGTTCTAAGAGATTACTTGTGCATATCTCCTCCGGAATAAATGCAGGAGGGCAGGGAAGAACAATTCCGACCATGGACATAACAAAGAGGGAACATCCAGTTACGTGAGAACCAACAACGTGTGTCTCAGACTGACACTGGTCAAGAGCACTGTGCAGTTCCCGGCCGGGAACACTGGGAAGATCTATCAATTCTGGAAAATAGAGCACTGAATGAGCACCTCAAATCTTTTAGCCCGCTATGGATGTCTTTGGACCTTAAAATTGGGCAGCTAAACATGTTTTGAAATACCTGCCAATCCCTGAAAGGTCAGGATGCCTAAGATTCAGTCTCCTTGATTGTAGGTTAAGTGTTAGCCGGGAGCATCTCAGGTAAGAACTTCCCAAACTGCTGTCGATAATCTGATCTCCAGTGATACCAGAGAGCAATTTTGAACTCATGTCTGTTTTAAAAGTCATAGTTTCCAACATTTACCTAACAGCTGGTAGAAAATACAAATTTTGGGTCCTCTTTTCAGAGATCCGTACTCACAAGCTAAGGAAAAATAGCACTCAGTATTTAAAAAAATTTTTTATCTTTATTGCTATATTGTATATGCACATCATATCATGATCACAAGCAATATTGGGAATTTGTACCAGTGTATGCCACAATTTAATTGTCATTACTTCCCATTCCCCTACCCACCCCATAAATACATAAGATTTGTTTCCCTTTTTTATTACAATCTCTTTTTTCCTTTCCCCTCATGACTCACCCCTCCACATTTCCCTTGGGATGTTTTTATTTCACAGTAACCATCAGACATTCTAGAACTCATTAACATCTTCAGCATTCCAAGTCAGGACACTGAACTGCAAGAGCAATGCAGCTTTCTGTTATCATTTTAATTTTGCATTCAGGTTAAACATGGTTGTAGCTGGAATTATCTGAGAAAGATTTGCATCTGATGGTAGGAGGGAACCCTAATGTGAATCTAAAATGGTTTTGAACATATTGGACCCAAGAAGCCTCATGTGCACAGAATTGATACATTTACCAGGTGACCAGTAACAGGCACTGGTCAAACGTTTAGTCAGAAAAATAAAAAAGTTGCTGGGCGTGATGGCTCATGCCTGTCATCCCAGCACTCGGGAGGCAGAGGCAGGAGGACTGCCGAGTTTGAGGCTTGCCTGGGCTCCATAGTGAGCTCAGGGCCAGCCTGAACTACAAAGCGAGACCCTGTCTCAAAAAACACACACACACACACACACACACACACACACACAAAACAAACAAGGTTGTGGTATATATATATACAGATATACTTGTGTTAGTTTTATTCATTTTATCACAGATACATGGACCTAGGGAGGCTCAAGAAATAAAAGCCATATATAAAATGCATAAAATGCAAAGTACTTGAAAATTAATTAAACACACATTATCCCAGTCCCTCAGAGAAAAGTGAAATGTGGCAGCCCATTAGCCTAGTGTTTTCTCTCTCATATTCATGAAGAATATGCCTATTGTACCAATTCCCTCCTTGTAACATAAACCCCTGTAACCTTTAACGCCAATGCTCATTGATTCTACACTGTTTTTTCTTTCCCCATTAACTATATTTGCAATCCAAATATACTGGGGAAACACTTGAATAACCTATATTTAACCTCAGACAGGTATAAGATTTCAAATGACATATTATGGTATCAATCTATTTTAGCCTTTGAAATATCCTTCTATGACCACCGACTTTAATTTGGAATACTTTTTGTCTCTGCTCAGAAAAGATCTTTAGTAACTAGGAAACTGTTCTATGAAATATATATGTTTCAAAGAGCTCTCTGGGACTCTAACTTTCTAAACTGAATTATATTTTAAGTGAACTGAGTGCTTACATAAATTCTACAGAGAATAAAAGCGGTAGGAGTGAGTTTTTATAATCTTTCCCTTTTCATGACTTTAATCTTCTACCTTGCATACTTGGAACTTTCTTATATCAGGAATTCGCAGAATCACAAAATTAGATCTCTCTACTCCAACTGCCTGTGTGATTTCAAAGTCCCGCAGATGGAGCAAATCATACCACCAGAATCACTTCTATTTTGTACAATGCTATGCTTATACACTTCAAACAAAAGAATTGTTATTTTCATTAATCAAATTAGGTTTTTAAAATGTTAGAAATTACCTCTCATTTTATAATACCTTTTATTTTATTGTATATTTTATCAAAATCCCCTTGAATATCCCGTGATTACCACAGTCAAAACGTGGCGAGATTAAGAAGTAATTATGGCTTCCAAGTTAGTATTTTTCTACTGAAATTTTTCTTGTCACATTGTAATTGGTACACTATCAGTAGCAAATCATTTGAAATTCCATCCCTTCTGCATTTCTCACTGGCATGCTCAGAGTAGTTTAGACAATTGCTTTATGTTGGCTTATCCCACGGTGGGCCATCTCCTTGAACATTGCGACTCAGTGGAACAGGATTATTCCTGCCCCAGCCTCACTTCAAAACTTTCTACAGTGTATTCTGTCTTACCATGAAGTACAATGAGAAACAATTCTGTATGCCAGTCATGTTGAAATGAGCTCTGACCAAAAGAATATCAGCACTTTTTCTATCCAAGATTAGTACCCTTAGACACGAACAGTCTGTTTGAAACACTTTCTTCTCTATAGTTTTTATGCTTATTCTCTGGAAAAAAAAAAAAAAGAACTTGGGTTGTTTTTCTGAATATAGATTAACCTTACTCTCAATTTTAAACATGTCTTTTATATATCTAATACCCAAACTGCCCATCGTATTGATTCCTTTATTATCAAACACGTGAAACAACAAAATCAAATTTGTTAGATTTTAGACAATTTTATATTGGATTATTAATCATTCCTTAGGAGAAAGGTGATGCACACGATAATTAATGGTTCTTACACCCCTCTGTTATCTGAATTTGTGTTTATTTGATGTCCTTTATAACACAAGTATTTGGTGTACTTTATAATACCCAATGTTTTAAATGTCTTTGTGCTTTTTAAGTTACTCAATGGATTGCATAAATTCCAGACTGTATTTTCCTCAGTAGAATAATAATAATTTTTAAAAACCCTTGGATCTTTGAAAATTCTATGTCTGTTATTACAGACATCATAGCATTTCTAGATCCTATGATTCAACACAATTTTTTAAAGAGCAAGTAACTTTACATAGCATTGGTAGGTGCATTTGTCTTCGTCTCGTTCCTCACTGGCTGAACACTGAAGAAACAGGTCTGTTTCGGCTCACGGGGACAGTCCGTGCTCAGCCAGCTCCAAAGCAGAGTGGTATGAGAGCGACGCAGGCGAGGAAGGCAGGTTGCAGCCTGGTGTCCCGGGAGCAGAGAAGAGAGGCCGGACGAGAGCGGGACCAAAGCAGTATCACGACACAAGCCCATCGTGGAATCCTGTAGCTCTTTGTCTGGAGGACAAATTTATGAAAAAGAAAATGAGTGCGCTGAGCAGTTTGGGCGTCCCAGCTCTGAGGCTCTGCCGAGAGCACCCCGCACACTGTTTCTTGGGGACCTGTGATCACTGTCGCGTCCTCTCCTAGATGACCCCGCTTCTCGGCTGCTCGGCCTTGGTTGCCCCTGCGCCGCCGGCCCCGCTCCCACAGCCTCGCACACTGGCCTCCCGGGCTCCACCGGGAAGCCGGGGACGCACGCACAGCCCTCCCCTCGTTCTCCGTGAAACTCTTCCGTAAAACTCTTCTACAGTTTTTCTTTTTAAATATTGAAGTAATATATAGAGTAAGGACTAGAACACTTAAAAATTTTTGTACATGATTCATGCTATTTTTTTTAAACCAGGACATCACTTTAATACTAATGTTGCATATGCAAAATTTTGTTTTGAAATTTTGGGATTTTGCCTAAATAAATGATAGAAATTTTATATAAATAAATGTTATTGTTTAAATTCTTTAGCTAAGATAGGGTCAGAAAGGTTCTGGTTTTGATATCCTTTTAAGGATAAATTTTTATGATACTGGACTCTTCAGAACAACTTAATTGAAGTATTTTTAACATATCATTAACTTTACTAATTTTGAAAGTGAAATTCAGTGAGTTTTAGAAGCTTCACCAAGACGTTCACCATCACCACAGGGGAGTTTTAGAACATTTGATTTCTGTAATAAAATCTTTCATTCCCATTTACTTTTAAATCCTATTCCTATATCTAGCCCAAGGTGAGAAATAAAATTCACCTTATGAATATACAATATGTTCTGTATTTTTCACGCACATAGAATTAACTAATACACAATCTCTTGTGTCTTGCTTATTGTTTTTCAGGTTTGTCCAAGAAATGGGATGTGATAATAGTTTATACTTCTTTATTGTTAAAGAATATTCTTTTCTATAATGAAACATGCTGCAGTGAATGTTCCTGAACCAGGCTCTCTGTGGATATATGTTTTCATTTCTCTGATATCTCTGTCTGGGGGTGGAACACCTAGTTCATGTGTTAATATTTTTTGTAACCTTGATAGCTTACCAAACTGTTACTGATGTGCTCATTAAATTATTAAGTGTCTTGTCACCAATACCTATTTTATCTTTACATAATCTCAACACTACTTGATATTGTCTGTCTTGTTGGTATTTATAACCATTGCAGGTCTGAAATATCTTTTTGTGGTCTTTGTTTGCACTTACCTAACTTAAGATGTTCAATATTTCTTCATGTGTTTATCTGAGATTATCTATCTCTTCTTTAATATTTTCCACTTTTAATTCAGTTATTCCTTTTCTTCTTAGGATGGGGGTTTTGATATACTCTGATTTTCTCCCATGTTTCTCGCATGTATCTGAATGCAGATTTTGCCAACTCACTTAATTGCCTAGGCTGAGTTTAAATGTCTGAAACTTGTGTTTAGACTACCAGAGTTCTATTATTACAGATTTTCCCTGGATACACATCTTTCATCAAGTATATACTTCACAAATATTGCTTCTGATATTTTGTTATCCTCGGTAAATACCTTAAATTTTGATATCATATAATAAGGTGGCATTTAATGACAGGGTTGGACTCAGGTAAGTAAATAATTAGGTGATTTCATCATCAGGCTCAGGAAAATTTGTTTCCATTTTCTAGAGAAATCTATATGTGATCAAACTAATAGTCCTTGTCTTACTTAATCCTCTGGCCTACGTAACTGCTTCTTAAACAGGATTGTACCATGTCGATCCAACACCTGAGCTCAAGTTTCTGTTTATGCTGCGATTTCTATCCCTGGATAGTCTCTCGGGTTCCTAGTTTCATCAGTTTCTCCTTGTCTTTTATTTCTTGCAGTTTTCTGTTCCAACTCAATTTCTCCTTTTTTAAGGAAATACATTAATTTTTTTATGTGTTTATTGTTTTAAAAGAAGCTAAGCAGTCTTAGTTCTACATCTTCTTACAATAACCCTCCTCAATTTTCATTTGCAACATTATTGTATGACTTTTTCTTCTCCAGTTACTTATGCTACCTTCAGTTTGTTATTAAGTCTACACTGAAGTGCATCGCAACACAATCACTAATAACCTCTGTTGTATTAATGAAAACAATTTGAACGTTTCTATTTTAAAAATTATTCATGATATATTTTGTTGTTTTGTGTGAATGTATGTATGTTTTGTGGATTATATTATAATTTTAAAATGTTAATCACAATAAATTATTAAATTATGTTTCAAATAATTGGTTATATGGGGGCTGTCTTTCCCAGAGTGTTTTTTCTTCCATTTCTCAGCCATCTACTGTATCTATGAGAAGTCAAAAGTGTCTGCATCAAAGTGATAAAGTGTGTCAATTATTTAGGCATTTTTATATTTTCACATATTTGTATGAATATCACTAATAAGGAAATAAGTAATTTTTTTGTCATATGAATATTTAGTATTATGTAGATTCAAAATTTTTTAGCACCTGCATGATAAGCAGTCTCAACTCAGCCATGACAAGAAAGCAAGTTTTAATGCTAGAAAAATTAGCATAAAATATTTAATCTGTTACTATCTTTCATCTCCTTCGGTGATAGCTATAATATATTACAATCAAACTGTTATAATAGCCTATTTAATTGGAATTTTGTATCTTGTTATTGACACATTCAATTATAAACATTATCTTTTGTTGAATCCGAAGACTCAAATACTTTACTAGATAAAGAGATGATAAGGTGTCTAGGAAGACTGTCTAAACAGTGTACTTATTTATTACTGAGTAGCTTATCAAACATGAGAGGATTTAGCACAATTACAAATTTGACCTAAAATATTCTTACCGAATTTAAATCACAGAAGTTTCTCAGCCATGAAATGCTACAGAGCAAAATACAAAGAGAAGCAGAGTGAGGTGTTTGAAAGGAAATAATAGTTGAATCTTCAATAGAATTTTCTCGAGTACCTGCTTTCTGAAATAACAGAGGTAGACCTTGTAGATAAATTGAATTTTTAAAAAACACTGTTTAAAAGTTTTAATGCATGCAAAAAATACACAATTATGAGATGGAATGGGAACAATTGAAACAATGTGCCAGAGAAATTATACAGTGCCTGCGGATAGTGTATTTTCTTTTCAGCTTCTCTGGCTCTTTCCTGGTATTGACTCAGGGTCTTTTTCCTATTTGTGGGCATGAATTTAATCCTCTCAAACATATTCTGCTTCTAGTCTTAACATAGCAGATAAAATCCACTTGTTCAAGATATTAAATTACTCTCAACTGATCATGGTAGATTTGTCTTTGTTCTCCAGATCACCTTTTTTTTTTTTTTTTTGAGACAGGGTCTCACTTTGTAGTTCAGGCTGGCTCTGAGCTCACTATGGTGCCCAGGCAAGCCGCTGCGAACTCAGCAATCCTCCTGTCTCTGCCTCCCGAGTGCCGGGATTACAGGCGTGAGCCACCACGCCCGGCTCCAGATCACCTTTTTCAGCCACCCTGGTCTACGATGGGCATATGAACACTGGCCCGTGTTTCTTTTTCCTTGGTAATCTCTAACTTTCTCAGAATGATGTGAGACCTACTATTTATTTTACAGTCATGATCAAAGATATGACAGTTAACTTTATCTTTACTTAATGACTTCAATACCTTACAAAAAGAAGTCAGAATACAAAAAAGAAGAGAAAAGCAAGCAGAGAGAGAGAGAGAGAGAGAGAGAGAGAGAGAGAGAGAGAGAGAGAGAGAGAGAGAGCGAGGAATGAAGAATTTACCGGTTGCTACTAAAGGTCTATTTTTAAAATTTACTTTATATTATGTAAGAGATTGAAACAATGCGTTGTTTGTAATTCTAGGCTTTTAAAAATGTTTCATTACATAAACGATTTTTGAAACTTAATTTTTAAATACAAATGTCTCTGACAGCACTAAAAATTCTTTTGACTATTACTCAGCAAATGGCTGCCAATGTAGCATTGGTCAGAAATGTCCAAATCAGGGATAAATATTATGAAAGTTATAATAGTTACAAAGGAAATGTATAATCAGTAATATAGGAACTTACTAATGTGCACAAAGGATTTCAGAATATCATTTACTTGCAAGGAGAAGCACATAGCATGATAAACACAAACAAATGTCATTGACTGGGATGTAGACCGGGACATATTTCACACTGGCAAAACTTCTACGCCTAAACTGCTAGATGACAACATGGAGAAAAGCGCTTCTCACCATGCTTTTGCCATATTTAATTATGTACATTGAGTATCGTTTTTGTGTCATTTTTGGCCAAGATTGAGAGTAACAGGAAGAAAAAATTAGGATAACTCCAATTATTTTGAGGGTATGTAGCTAGGTACACACTACTGTACCAAAATTTGGTGGATTCCAGATGGGACAAGTAATCAGATTACTTGTGAATGTTTTAATAGTACCCAGAGGGTGTCATAAAATCACTCACCATATGTTTAATACCCACACAGCTCTGTTTCTTTGAACTGCTAGTTTAATCTTCCCTTTTATTTACTTTTTACTGTCATACACTTAAATTGATGTCTCTTCTTATCTATAGAAAAACTTAGAGGAAATATGTGAACACTCATGCATGTCCCTTATCTCTCACTTTACTGTATTTCCAACTCATTTCTTTGATATTTTACTTTTTTGCCCTGTAATAAGGTTGTCGTTCAAGCTTTAGGACTACAATTTCCATTTCTTGCCTCTCTGTTGAATTTACTTTAGATTTTGTGTTTATGACAATGAAAGGTAGAAAAAACATTGCCATGATCTGGGAAAAAATCAAAGATATAGAGATATTGAAATTAAGTACGAATTAAGTATTCGTACCTGTCAAAACTTTGTAAGTGGTTTTAGGTCACATTTATGATATAAAATAGTTATCGCCATGAATTATCATTGCTTATTTTTTGTTTGTTTCACAATGCTATTTTAATGTTGTTATGTTTTCCCCTGATTTTTTGGAAACATGTTTTTGCATCAAACTCCAGTAGAGAAAGGACCATCTCCCCTAAAAGATTCAACAAGTGGCAGGATGAAAATTAAATAAGAGACTGGAAACCAAAACAATATACACCACTTCCTTAAGGACACAAGAAGGCCTGCTGTGTTATTGCAGAGCATTTCACAGGAAAGAGACTATTAACTGCATACATATATGCTTATACCCAATACGTCCCTTATTTCATAAGAAGATACTTGAGCTGTAGTATTGTGTGGTTACCCAGTTATAAATCCTGATTTTCCTGCAGCTGTGTATTTCCATATAATCATGTTTGAGAGAAATGCAGACATCAGTAAACTGTGCAGTGAGGCATCACTGTAGATCAATAGGGCTTTAATCATAAATGGGTGTTAGATTTGTCAGATGTTTTGTCTGCATCTATTAAGATGATCATTTGGTTTTTGTCCTTAAGTCTGTTAATGTAGTATTTTACATATATTGATTTATGTATGTTGACCCATCCTCACATCCCTGGGATGAATCCAACTTGGTCAGGGTCTATGATCTTCTTTATGATCCTCTGTATTCTGTTTGCCAGTATCTTACTGAGGATTTTTGCATCAGTGTTTATTATGGAGATTGACCTGTAGTTCTCTTTTTTGCTTGTGTCTTTCTCGGCTTTTGCTTCCAGGAGTGAATTTGGGCGTATTGCTTCGATTTCACTAAAGAGTGAGGAGTAGTGTCAATAGGTCTTCTCTAAAACACTTGTAGAATTCAGCAGTAAAACCATCAGAACCCAGATTTCTCTTCGGAAGTAGATTTTAAATTACATTTTTGATTTCACATATTGATATTGGGGTGTTTGGTATTTCTATATCTTCTTTGTCCAACTTTGTAATTTTATATGTGTCTAGGAATCTATCCATTTCCTTTGTGTTTCCCATCTCATTGGAGTACAGGTTCTTAAAGTAGGTATTTAATTTCCTCTGAATTTCTTCTGGATCTGTGGTGATTTCCCCCTTTTCATTCCTGATTGGATGGATTTGAGCCTTTTCCTTCCTTTTTTGATAGGTTGGCTAAGGGTGGGTCAATTTTACTTATTCATTCAAAAGACCAAGTCTTCAATTTGTTTATCTTTTTGTATCATTCTCTTAGCTTCCATTGCATTAATTTCTTCTTTAATCCTTATAATTTCCTCGCTTGGATAAACTTTGGGTTTGTCTTGCTTCTCTTTTTCTAGGAGCTTGTGGTTCAGCATTAGTTTCTGCATTTGAGCTCACGCTGTTTTCCTAGTAGGGGGTTTACTGCAATGAATTTCCCTCATAGAACTGCTTGCATTGTGTCCTATGCATTCCTGTATGCATGTTGTGTTGGCATTATCATTTAATTATAGAAATGTTTATTTTTGTTTTTAGTTTTTTTTCTGTGGCCTATTGGTTGCTTAGGAGAGTGTTGTTCAATTTTCATGCATTTGTGAGGTTCTTGGAATTTCTTTTGCTATTCATCTCCAATTTCAGGGCACTGTGGTCTAATGGTATACAGGGAATAATAACTTCAGTCCCTTTGCATTTACTTAAACATGCTCTATGAACTAACATGTGGTCTATTTGGGAGAATGACCCATGAACAGCTGAGATGTATATTCTGATGTTGTGGAATGAAATACTCTGTAGACATTTATAAAGCCAATTTATTCAAAAGTTTGGTTTTGTTCAAGTATTTCATTACTGAATTTTTTGTCCAGTCAATCTGTTCGTGATAGTGGGGTACTGAGATCCTACATTCCTGTTGTGTTAGTGCTTATTTGCTTTTCATGTTCATTAATATTAGTTTTATATACTTGGGTGTGGTAGAATTTGGTGCATAATATTTACGAGTGTCATCTTTTCCTTTTGGATTGTTTCCTGTACAAGGATCTAGTGTCCTTCTTTGTCTCTATTAATTAGTTTTGGTCTGAAATCTATTTTGTCTGCCAATAAGATAGCCACTCCTGCTTTTTTGTGGTTACCTGTAGCATACAGAATTGTTTTTCACCCTTTTACTTTCAATCTGTGGATTTCTTTCTGAAGTACATGTGTTTCTTAAAGATAGCGCATTGTTGGATCTTGCTTCTTAATCCATTCTGCTAGTCTGTGTCTTTTAATTGTTGCATAGAAGCCATTGACATTAATGATTATAACTGATTTAACTCTGTCATATCATTTTCCTGTTCTTGGCTCTTTTATTCTTTGCTTTTCCTCTTTCTATTCAGTTTCTTGCCTTACCAAAGAGTACACTTTACTAGATCTCATGGGATTGTGACATTCATCATCTTTTTCTAGGATATTGTTTAGAAATTTTGGGGGTGCAGGTTTTATATTCATGAAGTTTCTTAGGTGTTCTTTGTTATGAAAATATCTTATTTTCCCCGGCAGGAGGATCCCCATTGATTTTGAAGGATAGCTTTGTAGGATATATCAGTCTAGGTTGGAGGTTGTTTTCTTTTAGGGTTTGAAATACTTCACTCCAAGCTCTCCTTAACTTGAGTGTTTGCTTTGAGAAGTCTGCTGTGATACTGATGGGCTTTCTTTTGTACATGATTTGTTTTGTTTCTCTGTCTGCTTTCAATACTTCATTCTTCTGTTACATTTCTGGAATCCTGATTATTATATGCCTATGTATAGAATTTTTTTTATATCATGGCTACTTGGAGTGCTTTATGGCTCACTTATCTGTTTGTTAAATTCTTTTCATTTTTCTGTGAAGTTTTCTGCCATTACTTCTGAGAACATATTTTAAAAATAAATTTTTCACTGTTTCCTATTTTTTTTTTTCTTTGAGACAGGGTCTCACTTTGTAGTTCAGGCTGGCTCTGAGCTCTCTATGGAGCCCAGGCAAGCCTCGAACTCAGCAATCTTCCTGCCTCTGCCTCCCGAGTGTTGGGATTACAGGCGTGAGCCACCACGCCTGGCACTGTGGTATGTGGTATTGATTGCTAGTGGGTGTGAGTCTCCACACCTAGCATTGTACGTGGTTACCGGGGATTGAACTCAGGACCTTGCGCTTGCCAGGCAGGTACCGGAACTACTGAGCTAACACTCCGGCCCACTGTCTCCTATTTTTTTTACTGATTCCAGTCTTATGTTATTCTTCCTTGTATCGTCTGGCAGGTGCTGGATTGATTTCTTGTGGCCTTGGTATTTTCCATGAATTACTCCTTTTGTAATTTTCGCTGGTTGCAATCCTTCTGTGTTTGATATTTTGCCTTCACATTCATTCATCCCATTTTTTCCAACTTTCATTGGAGATTTTCATCTCCTAGAAATCTGTCTGAAGCTGTTTCAGAGATTCCATTACTTCTGTAATCTGAGATTCTATCATGTTGCTAATCTCTTCTTTAGTGTTATTAATCATATCTTCCACTTTAGAAACTATCTGTTTTTATCTGAGAAATTATTTCTGATTTCCATTTTACTAGATCCTCTTTTGATACTGACTCAGAGAGTCCTGATGTTCGAGCTTTACTTTGTTGTTTTCTCATTTTCCCTGGTTTCCCCTGTGGTTATGATCTTTGTGTCTGGATTTTTGAATTGTTTTTTCATTTCTATTATTGTGTTGTCATTGACGTTTTTGGTTTAATTCCTGGCCTGTTGTCTAGGCAATGTTTAATGCAAATCTCTTTCTGCTTAATATTTGGAATATTTAAGATATAGCTCAGTTCTGGCACTCCATGGGAGGTACTTAAACAGAAAAATCACATCGCCATGGTTGACATAATACAATCAGTATCAAACACAATATGGGAAATGATAAGTTTTGGAAATTACTGTTCTGAGACCTTTAACCTCATGAGTTATATCTGTAACCATATGCCAAAATATGAATTAACCAAAAATATGTTTACAACATGTAGGTACTTCAACGCTTTGTGGATAAAGGACCACCAGTATGTTGGGGGGATAGAGGCATAGAAGAAGGGGGAGAGATTAGAAATAGGATTAGAGGCCATATAAAAATCATACGCACCCCAGGAAACTGGTAGAAGCTAGAGAACAAAAGAGACAAAAGGAATAAATATAAAACAGAATAGACTAACAACATCACAACCATTAGAAACTGTATTTATCCTCCTCCAGAAGAGAGAGTTGGGGAGAGTGAAATGCATTAACTTCTGGGAAATGATACTAACCAGTTGACAAGAGAAGATGATGGAACAAAAAGAATAGGGACACCCAGCTGCGACAGATTAACAGGAGACCATTTTCTGTCTCCTGTAAAAAGAAGAGTAGTTAAGAGAAGAATAAAACCAAAATTCAACAGACTCAGCAACAAGAGAGTAGATAAATGAAGAATGAAAGAGGTTAAAAAAAAAAAGACAGCAACAAAAAAGGCAAAGCTAAAAACACTACCAAAAGGGCCCTTCATGGCATGGATCGGCTGTCTTCTGTAGAAAGTATGAGCAGTAGCATGAATAGTGGAGTTGACTAGTCAGAGGGAGATAGCCATCATTCCCTGTCTAGGTTCTGGCTATAATATCTGAGTTAAGCTCCATGAAGTCCTGCAGGCTTAAGCTCTGGAAGAGCCCAGGGCCCTGTAGGTGGGACTGACTCTACAACCTCACCAATGGCTGTAGTCAACAGGATTTCTTCACTTCCCAGTGGGTATTTTTTCACTGTGGCAGACAGGGCAGTTGCATATTGAAGACCTCTGCCTAAGTTCCAGCACTGCCGCCCCACTTATTCATTCATTGCTTGTGCACAGGCAAGTAAATGGAGACTCTGGGGGCTTCTCCCCACATGCTGGTCCCGTGGGAGGTCGGGGCCCAAGCATCAGTGTGAGCAGACAAGAAGATGGAGTCTCTGTGGGCTCCTCCATCCATGCTTGTCATGCAGGAGCTAGGGGCTGAGCACTGCAGGGAAAGCAGGCCGCTCCCGCACCAGAAGCCTGCCCATGGAGGGGCAGCACGTACTCAGCACGAGCAGGGAAGTCGATGGAGTTTCTGCAGGGTCCTACTTCTGTGCACTGGTCACAAGAGAGCTTAGGGCCCGAGCACTGAGGCAAGGCCGTGATGGCATTTTTTAGTAGAATCTGTTAAATTGGTTTTCAATTTATCAGTGATCAACTATATGTATCATGGTATTTCAAGTTTAGATTTCTGCTATTTTTTCTAAAATTTTGATATAAAAATATATATATTTTAAATTACATTTTCTATATTTACTTGTCACTTGGTAAAGTTGAACATTTTAAAATGTGTATGAATCATATATAGGAATGTACACTATTCCTGTCTCAAATGTATTTTTATACTATCTTGTCTTACTGATGTGGTAGCAAAATTTTTCACTATTCTGAATATGAATTCTTTGTCTTACGCCTGTGTATCCTATGTCATATTCTAATGTAAAAATGCTTTCTGAAATAACTTTCCATTAGGTTTCCCTTATCACTAAGCAGAGTGCTCTGCCGTTCTATAAAAAGTTAGCCAGGAGTTTAGAGTGGGCAAAAAGCGAGACATGATGTTTTACAAAGGTAAAGCTGTATGCAAGCATTTATTACACATATGAGACAATGAAGAAAATATGAGTGAACAGCAAGATGGAAGAGATTGTATCTCTGCTATACCCAACCCCTATAGGTAAACATTAAGCCATACAGACTAAAGAACACCTTAAGATCATGCAGTTTCTTATGAAACTTCAGGTAGTATCATTTCCTACCGAATCCTGTTAACAGATGTCTGCATCTCTGGGGACTGTTCCACATGATCATTGCTGAATGGAACTGAAAAATCGCAGCATGACCAAGGAGACAGACAAACCTGAAATGGTCCTCATGACCATCCTTCACCGTCAGCAAGAACCCCTGAAACTCATAACTGCAATGGTAGTTTAGAACATCAAAGAGAACAACTACCGCTCATTGGGATAATAAAGTCAAACACCAGGAGTTCACTAACTGTGAGATTTTCAAGGGACATCAGCTAGAAATTTTGGCTCTAAGGATGTATTCCAGAACCTCTTACACAAAACCAAGTAAAATCAGTCTTCTACAACAAAGCAGTCCAGGATCCAGACCAACCCACTCCACTCCTCACTAAACCCTGTGGATGGTCGGATGATACTGTGTATCTCCAGAGATACTGTTCTCTTCATCAATGTAAGGCTTCATAAACTCCAGTTCTCAGATCTTTCAAGCAATCTCTGAGTGGAGAGGAAATTTAAGAAGCTGAGCATTTTATACAACCATACTGAGATTAACATTTTAGCTGTAAAGTTGTAGTAACATAAACCATAGGACCTAAATGCAGTTTGTTTTATTTTCCTTTTACTAAGCAGCTTTGGGCTCCTGAAGAAGGGTTATAAAAAAAAGTAGCTATGTTTTTCTTTCTTCACTTAAGGGGGATATTTGAATTTGGTTTTCATTATAAATATTCTCATTCGAGGTGGCATCTAAGCATGAAGCTAATTCTGAATCCATTATACTTTTAGTTTCAACCCACCTTTGTTGGGTTTGATTGGCGATACCAGAGCTGGGCCACAGCACAGTGAGGTGTCTGGCTGGTGGAGGGACACTGCAAGCTTCAGGGTGAAGGGGCTGCCTTTGATTCCAGTGCGGTTGCAAGATCTAATGGTGTGGTTGCCACTGATAAAAAAGAATCTTACAGTATCTCACCAATGCATTTTTGACATCTCAATAAGATTTCTCACAGTTAGCTAGCATTTCCGTAGGCATACTCTTCATGAGTTTTATTAGAATTGCAATGGAAAATTTTCTAGCAATTTCCACATATAAGAACTGATGGTCTTGTGAAGGGGGTTCCACCCACTCCCTCTGGGTTGTGGATGCTCAGAGAACTTCTCTGCCTTCTACTAGGCCAGGGGCGCACCTACCTTGAGAAGTGTAATTCCAGCGTGAAGTACATCAGGTTGTTCTGAGCTTTTCCTGTCTCGGAGACTCTCTAAGAAGATCTGAAATTGCTTCACAATAAAAAAAATATATATTTCAAACATTATCAGCTTCCTGTATATATGAAACAAAATAAAATTTCTTATTTCTGACCTTGGGACCAAAGAATAAATGTTAAATTATTTTAAATAATATGTAGTAACTGATAATAGAGGGTGAGTCCTGTATCTCTATGATAGGGATGGAATTTCGCAGACTCCTAGCCAAATAATGCCAGAAGGAAAATTCCCATTTTTTAAAAAAGAAATTACTGTGCTGAGAAAATGTAAAGTGAAATGTAACCTATAATAAATTGTTAGGTATAAAGTAAGAGATTTTTAACTATAGGAACACTGTTACCCTAAAATTAATACTGAGAAACAATTAT
>PVIC010033913.1:0-19896 GCA_004025085.1 Thryonomys swinderianus | reverse complement strand
CCCCTTATACATGCTCTTTTATTTTCTTTCTGTATCATATTTATTCCTTCCCCTCATCATATTCCCACACCAAGTTTTCTATAGAAATATTCCACTCTATAAAAGCTGTCCTACTTTCTAGAACTCATTTGCATCTACAGGTGTTCATGCCAAAGAGAAGATCCGGAAATTGTCTATCTGTGATCTATTGATTTCGCTTATTAGTATATCCTCCAGATGTCTCCATTTGCACCTAAATGGATCGATCTTGTCATTCTTGGCTATAGCTTGTTTTTAAAAATGTTAATTACAGTGATTACATTTATCAGGGGTAATTTGTACACTATGAAAATAGCTGCTTAAATTTTTAAATTGCACTTTTAAAATTGACATGGCAATTTTAATGGGCTGTGTTACTTGGTTTATTGTTCCATTCGTAGGAAACATTTTCTTCCAGGAAGAACATTGTATAATTATTTCATGGCTGTGAAGTTTTTTTATGTGGCAACATACAATCAGGAATATTGATACATTCCTTCTTGAAATTTCTTTGGATCCAATTAAGACTTCAGTTAAACTAACCACTAAAAATGAAATCTTGTTTTTTCTGAGTTTCAAGTGAAAATAATTTATTTTTTAATTTTTTAAAATTGAATTCTTTATTGGTACAATTTATATATATCTCGCAATCACACATAACATTGGGGAATTTGTACAAATATATGACACAAGTTAATTCTCATTTTTACCCATATCCCTACCCACACTTCCCCACCCATTATATACATGCTCTTTTATTTTCTTTCAGCATCATTATTTATTCCTTCCCCTTATTACATTCCCACAGCAAATTTCCCATTCTACAAAAACTGTCATACTTTCTAGAGCTCATTTGCATCTACAGGTGCTCATATCACAGAGAAGATCTGGTATTTACCTGTCTGTGATCTATTTATTTCACTCATTAGTGTGTCCTCCAGGTGTATCCATTTGCACATAAATGAATCAATCTTGTCATTCTTTATGGCAGAATAATACTCCATTTTATAAAAAACCACATCTTCTTTATCCACTCTCCAGTTGATGGACCTTTGGATTGTTTCCAAGATTGAGCTGTCATGAACTGAGCTGCTATGAACAAGGGTGTATTTTTAACTGTATAGAACATATACTTTGCTCAGAGACAAGCTTTGTATCTATGAATTATATTCATATATAAGAAGGAGTGTTTCCTGAAAACAGTCTTAATTGCTGAGCTTTCTCTACATGGTTAGTATTTTTCTTGTAACTTTTTAACAATAGAGAGAACAATGTTTGTAAAATGTGTCTGTTAGGTAAGGAAGGAAGGTAGACTGTTCCACTGTGGGGAAACAGTGAATTAGCACAGCACACTGCTCATGAATTGCCAGGGTAGAGCCATGTCAGATTCGGTTCCACTCGGCTGTGTTTGCAACTTCCTGGGCAAGTTGTTTAATCTCATTGGTTTCAGTTTCCTTATGGATGGAACAGAAGATAATATTGGCTTTAGCATGTCCACTCCATGTAAGCTCTTTCATTACATTTTGTCTTTCATTATATGTTTGACTGCATGTTTTATGTTGTTTGCATCATGTCTTTTAAAATACACTAAAAAGAATGTGCTTTGAATTTCATGAACACTATTTTAATTTGATTATTTTATTTTTTTCACTTAGTTATTTTAAACTTTTATCTTGACTGCAATTACTGTCTTGAAACATGATCTTGAGCATATTGGTTGGTCAGATGCATGACAAAACATATTTTTTGTTGAGAGGCTACAATTTGATCATTAAAATGTACTGAAAAGCCAAATCATGTTTCACCTTCTAAACTGAATTTTTAAGCTTCCAAAAACATTTGAACATCCTAATTCTTTTGGAACATCATGATGGAACATCTGTTGTCATTTAATTGAAATTGTATCAAAGTTTTGGTTAATACAGAGTCCATTCAGTGAATGCTAGTTGAAGTGGAATTTACCAAAATATAATTCATGTCAAAAACAGTTTATCTACCCTGAAATGAACAAAATGTGAATAATGAAATAAAATTAACATATATTCCATTGAGATCATTATAAATCATTTTATGTCATCTCTCAGAGGAATTAAATGTATGACATGATTAACAATCTAAACAACTGTACATTCCTGAATACTTGCTACTGTCATAAAATAACTAGCTTTATAAAAGTTCTGTAATTTAAAATAATACAGTAGGAAATGAATAGTAGTGATGCTTACTGATATTTTTCTTTTATGATAGTTCAGTTCTCCTATTGGAGCTTATTTTGTACTTAAAACAACTAGAGTCCAGCTAAAAACAGCCGACAGTGTATTTGTTCATACATATTTCCCATTAGAAAGTGTTTTCATGAGGAAGAGAAGCCCCCACAGATTATTGAATCTGGAATGAAATTTCCCCACCATAATTAAAGACCCAAGTTCTATTTTTTTCTTCTCCCTCTTTACCTCTTATTGCTACAAATAGCCATTCTATAAGGTGTAGCCAATTTTAGCCTCTAACTTTAATTTTACTACTGTTAGCCAAAGTAAATACAAAAGAAAATCTGTGTAAAATTTTAATTTTTGTTAAAATAACATTAAAATCTAAGATAAAAATCCCCCAAACAAAATTGATCATAGGTTTAATAAAAGTCAGTGACTACTATATCTTAGTCCCTTAATTCTTGAACTCAAAAAAAAGAAATATAATGACAAAATAAAAGGATTATTTGTTATTTTGCATACTTTTATACTCTCAAGGCTGCCCTCAGATTCCTCACAGAAAACATAGGTAAGTACCAGAACGTAGAATTTTGTGACTCGTATTAGAACTGAAAGTGGCAGCATTTGTTGTAACAGTGCCCTAGAAACCATGCACCCTCACTCATTGACCTTTAATACCTTAGCAGCTGCCCAGAATTTGATCTTAGACGTTCTGTCATATGTTCCCCCTTGTCATTGGGTAGTTTCTTTGTCTGAAAGGAAAAGAAATTGTATGTTTCCCAAAAGAAATGTCACATAAATACACTCATTGCCAAAGGAAATGTTCTAGGAAGCAAATCTTATCAGCATTTTTGCTCAGTTAATAGAAGTCCCATGTTATTAGCAAAATGACAAACATTTTGAGTAAAGCTGTCACAGGACCACAGAGATCATTTATACATCACAAAAGGTTCAAAGACTAAAGGCTTCACTTTCTTTTGAAAGCTCACTTCCTTTCAATTTTTGCACATGGTGAATGCATTTGGTATCTTGAACTGCACTCTTAAAAATCAGGATGGTACATTTTACATTATGAATATTTAGCATAGTAAAATGTTTTAAAAGAAAAAGAAATCCATGTTAGAATATGGGTGAATGTCCCAACATGATGATAAGTGGGCAAAGTCAAACATAAAAGATCACATACTCTATGTTACTATTTATGTGAAATACCCTACATAGGTAAATGTATAGAGACAGAATGCAGATTGGTGATTTCCAGGGACTGGGCTGGAATAGGAACGTGGGAACGAAGGTAACAAGTATTTTACTTGATAGGAAAAAAAAACAATTAGCTGAGAAGTAATCGATACTGGTGATTGCACTACGTTACAAATGTATGAAACACTACTAAATTGTTCAGTCTAAAGTGATCATTTTTATGTTATTTGAATTTCATCTCCATGCATCTATCTGAAAGCAAAAAAAAAAAAAACAAGGCACAATTACTCTCAATATTGTATTACCACATGTTTGTGGTATGTCAGGTTACATTCAATTTAGAGAATTGATACATGTACATAACACATTTTAATTCATTTTTCCCCCCTTTCCCTCTACTTCCTTTTATTCTGGCCATGACTGATTCATTTACTTATATGACATTATAAGGTTATTTATCACATATACAGATTGAAAAACAGATAAATGGGCCAAAAATATATAAAATACACAATTGTTTTTATCAGGATATACTTTTTAGTTAAAAAGTTCCATATTGAATTGCAACAACTTTTTCTCTCTATTCTTAATATCTATTTTTAAAATTTCAGACTTTACATATTAAGTTGTCCATATAAGAGAGAACAGATATTTAAGCTTGTGTGTCTGATTTACTTAACTTATCATTAGGGTCTCATGATTCATCCATTTTCCTACAGAAAATTAAAGTTTATCCTTCTTTGCTTCAGAATAGCACTCCATTGTCTATAAATCCCACATTTAGAAAATTTATTCATCTGTTGATGACCATATAGTCTGTTTGCCAGATCTAACTATTATAAATTGTGCTGCTATACACATGGGTATACATACGTCACTGTGATATCATGTATTTAACTCAGTAGGAAAGATTTGTAGAAGGGGAACAGCTGAATTAAGAGGAATGTTTTTCTTTTAGCCACTTGAAGAATCTCTGTACTGATTTCCACAATGATTATTCAGTTCTCTCCCTAACCAACAATAACGTAAAGTTCCTTTCTCCCTAGAGCTTGTCTGTATTTGTTATGGGTTGAATTCTTGATGATAGCCACTCTTCCTGGGTCACATGGAATCTCAGTAGTGTTTCCATTTCTCAAAAGAACACTGGCATAGAGCATTTTGCAATGTATTTATTGGCCATTTGTATTTCTGAATCTAAGAAGTGTCCACTTTGATTTTGTTCAGAACCTTTGTCTACTCCTCTGTCTTCAAGAGTTTTACCTATATCTTCTTCCAGCAGGCTGTTTCTGTTCTAGGGTTTATATATTTCATCCATTTGATTTTAACTTAGTACATATCAGGATTTTTGGTCTACATTTAATCTTTAGAAAGTGGAGAGCCAGTGTCCCCGATGCCACTCCTTCAGAAGTACAGACTGGAATGAGAAAGCAAGAAAGGAGCACCTTTCTGTATGGGCAGGTCAGCAACCTTTGCCCTCGTGTGTCCTCAGCTTCCATGCAGCAGTTGAGGTTGTGTCAGATCAACCTCCAAAGTTTCCTATCCACCGTGCAGAGTCCATCTAGAAAGAGTGGAAAGCTCCTAACTACTTAAACATTTTATGAATTGTTGTTAAGGTTTATATTCCAAAGTAAAGCAATAAAAATAAAATATTTTGCAAAGGAGAATGTTTACAATTTAGTGACTATAGAAATACCAGAGGTTGATAACATTCATCTTGACCAACCTCTTTCAAATTGCAAATGACAAATCTCAGTTAAAGAGCCATGCCCAATGTGTGGTAGCTGGTAGGGGGTTGGTATATTTATCATTTGAACGTAAAGGAGAAGTTGACAAATTATTACACATGGACCACATTAATTTTGGTGTGCAATGGTATAGAAAGTATTTTATTGGAGCACATATATGCCCATCTATTTGCCTATTGCCTATGACTGGTTTTGTGCTCTGGTAGATAGCAAAGTTAACTACAACAAAAACTGCCTGGCCCACAAACCAGATACATACTGACCCATTGTAGTTAAATCCTGGCATAGAAAATTAAGATATATATTAGGAAAATAAAAGTTTTTAAATGTGTAGTTTTTAAAACTACACATACAAAGTTTTTAAATGTATCTATAAAAAATATTTTGGAACTTTATTCTGTACCTCTAAACTATAAAATGAAATCTCCAGAAATAAAGAACTATAGCCTTCCGTGCTATAGAGCCATTATGCTATAAATGCTTCTACCATAAATTACTTTTTCTCATTTTTAGAAGAGTAGGAATCTTAAGATCTAGTATATTATATTCACTAAAGATAAAATATTTGTATTGGTTGTCCATAAAAATGTCTAGATGATACCATTTAAACTGTATTCCAACAAATGAAAGGGAAGGTGAGAAAAAATTCCATTGTCAACAAGGTGTAATAGGTATAAAATAACGTACAGTAAGAAGAAGTGATAGGTATGTATTTTTTTCCTTGGTGAAACGCCCTTAGTTTGGGGCGAAATGGTTGTCAATGCCTGTGCATTTTCTTGACAGATTATACCATGGTGCACAAAGGCAGGGATTGTCTTTGGTCTGTAGACCTCAGACATCACTGTCGGTGGGACATTTGGCTGTACAAGTAATAATAAGGTGGTCAGTCATGCAACCGAAAGATCAAGTTTAAAGTTAAAATTAAAGAGGAATTCCCAGCACTATAGCATTTCATTTTATGTAAAGCTCTCCACTAGTAATGCTCGTTTACTTGTCATAGCCACACAAATGAGAACCCAAGGTTGACAAGAAAGACACAAGTGAGTAAGATAGTCTCATTCCATAGAAAAGGAGCTAACAGAAACACTAGAACAACCCTATTAGATGACTTAAAAGACTAGGAAAAAATGTGAAATTAACAAAAGTGTATCGCCTGTAGCATGTCCTGCAAAATGACAACATGTCTAAGCAGTAGTTCAACTAGAGGTCACGATGCCTTTCTTGACCTTCACCAGAGGAGTCACATTTAAAGTCAGTACATTCTCTGTAATTCTTTTATCTTACAAATGTGACTATTTTGTTTACAGTCTTATGATTGGTTTGTTGCAAAATTATTTTTTGATTAACTGTATATATTTAGCTTTTAAACATTCACCTTGACTAAGTTCTTTCAAATTGCAAATGAAGAATCTAATTTTCAGAGACATACCCAAGGTGGCATACCTGGGAGGAAAGGTTGCTTGGAAGCAGTATATGTTGGCATCCTATATTTATTACTTAAATATAGAGAAAAAGTTGACAAACTATGGTCAATGGGCGATTATCAGGAGAAAAGATGGTGGCTGCAAGGAGCCTTAAAGTATTTAGAGTCCAGTCCCACCAAATACTCTTAAACTGACAGATGAAGAAACTGAGGCTGATAGAGCATTTAAGTACACAGCAGATGAGTTTAACTTCCTGTCCTAGGCTGCTTGTACTGTACCAGCCCGATTCCCCCTCCTTGGAGAACTTTTATTCAGTTCAAGTGTCAAGGTATAGAAGTTAATTTATGCCATAGGGCTCTACTCTGAGAATATTTGTGTCAATATTTAAAGACTATGAAACATTTTATTGTTATAAGTATCTGTGGTATTAGAAGCTTTGAAAGTGACTCAGGCATTCTTTTTGAATTTAGCCATAAATCCTTATGGGAGAATATAAAGCAAACATGAAACAAGGTAGCCTCATTTCAAAGAAAGGGAGCTAGAGACATTCTGAATCAGAAATAGTAGGCCAGGCCTATTGGGTTATTTAACGCAGTGAGTCTGACACTTGCACGATGCTTCCCTGAGCTGTAAGTGCAAGGCTGTCATTCCCATGCTCACTGGCTGCTTCAGATTTAGTTTGAGGATTGCCAAAAGGATCATATTTACTAATGGAAAATTCTACCATTCCCCTTAAGTCTGTATTAAAGTCAGTGGTGATACCAAGAGTGATACACCATGGATCATGTGATGGGCTTCTATGAGAAAATTCCATAGTTAGGGTGGCTTCAACAACAGAGAGTTATTTTCACACGGTCCAAGATCATAGCATTGGTATGGTAGGTGTCTGGTAAGTCCTTTTTGGCTTTCAGCCTACCGCCTCATGGGGAGGTGAGAGAGGAAGAGGAAGAGGAACAGGAGCAAGTTCTCTGGTTTCTTTTCTTGTAAGGACACTCATTTTAAGGACCCCACCCTTCTGTCCTCATCTGAATCCATCACTTTATACTCTCTTCCTCTTCAAATACTGTCATAAGCAAGATCAAAGCTGCAGCAGAAAAATTTTAAATTCAGTCCTCCTGAGCTCACATGTGTTACATCAGGCACAGAAGATGCAAAGATCAGTAAGACACGAGCAGTTCCTATGGTAGGGAAGGCAAATCTGAAAACAAAGAAACACAATGCAATGTGAACTGTGCCATTAATGAGTAAAATCAAATGCTCTAAAGAACCTAGGGGGCTGCTGCCTTTGATCTTCAACTCACAGGAGAAAGGGAAACTTAGAAGAGCTCAGGTGGACATGGAAATGTATTTGGTATAAGGAAGACATGAGTAAAGAATTATAAAAATTCATAGCTAGTATAAAAAGACCGTCTATTTAATTAGTGAGGAGCCAATGCAGAATGAGAGGAAAGTGGTCCTTGTCTTAAAATTAATTAGAAATTTAAGCCTGTGACAGGAAAGAATTAAGTCAAGTATGTGTAAAAGGATAAATATTTTATGCACTATGGTTTGGATATGAAAATGCAATGATTGTGCCCACCTCTTGAGGGTCCATGTATTGGAAGCTTGGTTCTCAGTGGGGCATTTAGGAGATGGCATTTAGTGAGAGATCCTTAGGTCCCAGGAAGCACAGGCCTTGGAACTAAAGTGGTCCTGAAACTCCAGTTAGTTTTCACAGGTGAGAGTTGTTATGAAAAGTGTAACTTTGACTTCAGTTTCTCATCTCCCTGTGTGATTCGCCCCTCGTGCTCCTACATCCACCTGGTGCCATCTACCATGAAGTCTTTATTAGAGGAGAAGGCATGTCCTTAAACCTGCAGAACTCTGACCTATATAAACCTCTCTTCAAGTTGGCTGGCACTAGTACTTCATTTCAGCAATGGAAACTGAACAAATACACAGTGATGACACTCCTAAGAGGTATCCAGAGCAGTTCAGTTCACTCAGACCAAGAGTAAAATAGTGACTACCCAGAGGAGAATGAGAATTTCTTGTTTAGTGGGTATGGGTTTCAGTTTGGAAATAAGACAAAAATTCTAGATGTGGATGGTGGTGATGGTTGCAAAACAGTGCGAAGGTACCTAATGCCTCCAAACTGTACACTTAAACATGGTGATTCTACATTGAGTATCTTGTATCAGTAAAACAGTAAATGAACCAAGTGCAAAGCCCTTCTGAGTTCATGGTGCTGTGCACCTTTGCTGGTGTCTCCTAAGCCTGGACTGCTTTGCAGCCTGCTGGAGACATGTTAAATCAGTAGATTTGGTTACAGTACTGGAGGCCTGTGTGGTGTCTGTCAGGTCTGGCAGGAGAAGTAAAATGAAATAGTAGGTTGAGACCAGGTTGTTTCAGGAGATAGCACTGTTTGCCTAACCAAACCAAAAAGTAATCCTACCTTCCCGTGTTCAGTTATTTCTATCTTGGGAAAAATAATATAAACTTAACACTAAGTTTAATACTGATGAGGCACAAAAAGAAGCAGTGCTCAGGTAGTCATTGCATCAGCAAATGCTCCACATTCCTCCTCACTTAATTTCTCCATAGAATCCTGGGAAATTCATAAAATCATGTTTTGAGTTTAGGTCTGGAAATTCAATAATTCCCCCAAAGTGAACTGCAGTAGTGACAGTGGATATCAGCTCTAGTATTCATGGTGTTTGTTTAGCCTGTTGTTTCTCTGTGCATACTTTCTGGTGAATTATTATTTCCCTCCCTTGTGCACATTGCCCGGGTTCTGTGTCCCACAGGGTTACTCAGGATTAATTAGTGTTCCCCTGTGTGTAGAAAGCAACAACCGCTGTAGTTTATCATTGAAGAACATTGTCAATTAGTTTGCCCTACCAAATCCAGATGAAAATATTTTGCATTTCAGTTCCAGGTTTAAGTACTATGCAAACAAATATGTTGTTTCCATTCATTAGTTTGTCTAGGTAATTGTGTCACTTAAAATATAAAATTTTAATAATTGCTAAATATGACATCAGATAAATTGCATGACTTTTAATCATTTTATTAAAACTAATTTATTGGTTTTTTTTTTAACCTGACAAGAGGATATTTTGAAGTCAATGACACTGCAGGGAAAATGCATGTGTCTACTTCAGGAGAAGGGAATGGTTTGGTTTAATAACTATTTAGAGGTTAATAGAAGAAGCTCATGGGGAAAGGATATCTTTCATTTAGGAGCATGTTGAAGTCGAAGTAGTCTGTATTTTGTCAGCTCCAAACTACTGGTATTTTGATATGATGTTTAGCTACTAACACAGATTTTATTTATCACCCTTGATCTTCTGTTTGAGAGAGATTAATCTCTTAACTATGCAAAGATCAGTTTGTAGTATGGAAGGATAGAGGCCAAGGGGTCCAGTAGGAGAGAATATGGTAAATATGAAACCTCCGAGGACTTAGGGGCTGACTAAATGCAGATGAAGATATGCTAACAGTAGTGTTTATGATGGAATATCGACTTGATTACTCTAAGATCCACCTGCAGCGAGAAGGCGCTCACATCCAGGTGCGTGTGGGTGGGTCGTGGAGTGGTGGCCTCAGCCCTTCCTCTCTGGCAGTGTGGGTCCGGCCACCAAGAGTTAAGTAGCATTGCTGTACTCTTCCTCTGTGCTGCAAAGTTTCTGCCTTGGTGTAATCAACTGTGGACCGAAGCGTCTTGTTTTTTTGTTTTTTTGTTTTTTTTTGAGACAGGGTCTTACTTTGTCGTTCAGGCTGGCCTTGAGCTCACTATGTAGCCCAGGCAAGCCTGGAACTCAGCAATCCTCCTGCCTCTGCCGCCTGGATGCTGGGATTACAAACGTGAGCCACCGCACCCAGCAATTTGGGGTGTGGTACTGATTGCTGATGGGTGTGAGTCACCACGCCCAATATCATATGATTGTATGTGGTTATCAGATCTAACTAGGGACCTTGTGCTTGCTAGGCAGGTGGTGGAACCACTGAGCTAAATCTCCAGCCCTGAAGCTTCTTTCTTCAAACAAAGCCAAACTAAAACAAAACAAAACATAACAAGAAACAGAGCCAAATTAACCTGTTTTCCTTGTCCAGCAGAGGAAAAGCTAAAACAATAAATTAGGAAAGTCTGGAGAAGTTGCATATATGTGTATGGGGAGGATATGATTGATTGTTTAGGCATTTAAAGAATTATGTGTTCCATATTGCCAGAAAATACCAATATCTACCTTGACAATTAGTGAAGAGCCAGTAGTTTTGTTATGATAATGTAGAACTATATCATAGTCTACTAAATGTTCCATGGCGCTCTAAATACTGAGATGTTAAGGAGTTCGCAAAACAGATATCAGCAAAGACAAAGCCCTCCTTTCCTCAAGGTTTAGTGGGGATGAGGGTGAGCCGAGACAGCAAAGGCCACTTCGAAGTGGCAGGAAGTGGAACAGGAAGAAAACCCTGAGAGAATGTGAAACTTCAGGAGAAACAAAGGAATTATTTAAAAGAATGAGGGCCTGGGCCAAATGCTGCTGGTGAATTAGGATAGGAAGCCTTTAGAATTGGCAAGATGGAAGTCTTTCTTACAGTGACTTTGTACAGACTCTCTTGACAAGGAGGTGGTAACAAGTGGGATCAAGAAAAGAGAGGCAAGAGGAGAGGGAATGAGTACAGACAACTGTATTACTTTTGGAGACATTTGATATAGAGGAGGACAGAGGGACCAACAAGTCCCCGGGTTGTACATTTTAAGTGAGCGGAATTGCAGGATATTTGTGTCTTGATGGAAGGTTCACTAAAGAAGGAAAAACACAAGTAAGTAGAGGAAAGAATTTGTAGTATTATATCTGAAAGCAGATGAGAAGTACTGGCACCTAGCATCCATGTGTTGGAAGATAGATGGTTCATTTTGTATGATAAAGGGAAACTGGGTTTTTGGGGTCTAAAAATCTTCATTTTTCAGGGAAATGAGTGGTATCTAAGGAAACTATTAGACTCTAGAGAAAAGTTTCTTTATGAGACATGTAATTAATAGTTTTGTACCTTTGATCTTGGGAACATTTTTCTTTCTACTTGAGTGCTCCTTAAACTCAGGAAAATAAGAATAAAAGAAATCAGTTGAGAATAAGAATTTTTTTTTTTTTTTTTTAGACAGGGTCTCGCTTTGTAGTTCAGGCTGGCTGAGCTCACTATGGCTCTGAGCCCAGGCAAGCCTCGAACTCAGCAATCCTCCTGCCTCTGCCTCCCGAGTGCTGGGATTACAGGCGTGAGCCACCAGGCCCAGCACTGTGGTATGTGGTATTGATTGCCGGTGGGCATGAGTCACCATGCCCAGCATTGTATGTGATTACCGGGGATCAAACTCAGGACCTTGCGCTTGTGAGGCAGGCGCCAGAATCACTGAGCTAACCCTTATATATACACACATCATGATCACACACAATATTGAGAATTTTTACCAGTATATGACACAATTAGTAATAGACTTGAGAGTTAAACCCAAATCTAACTATTCCAATGAATGATTCTTCTTATTAAAAGTTTATTGATTTTCATATATTGAACTTTACATGTTATTATCTTACTTGCTTGGCCCTACATTCCTATGGCATTTCAGATCCACTGGTGATTGGGGTGAGGACAATAAGCATATGTTTTAAGTAATTTATGAAAACTAATTTAGATGAGCAAAATATTTAGAAAATCATATCTTCTGTCCTTGAGTAGATTTTGCAGAGCATTTGGAAAATTTTTATGCCAGAGACGGCTGTTCCCTCTGAAATGCTGTGTGTGTGTGAATCTGGGCCCATTGCCTAACCACACAGGGCAATAATTCTTAGGCTTCACTGTGAAATAAATTAATGTTAAAAATACCAAATTAATAGAAAAAATGTAAAAAAGATATACATGAGGTTCTTGTCTATGTTTATTTTAAACAGCTTTTGTCATTCTAGTCTTTTCTTCAGCTTCCGTGGTACAACATTCTCTCTTGCAAATCTTACCCACAGTCCTGTCTTCCACCGCAGACTTCCTCCCTGAGTCTCAGAACTTGCATTACAGGCGCTCTTCAGTACATCATAAAACTTCACACTTTTCTCAGGGTAAATTCCTGGTCTTTCCCATCACCAGGGTCCATAGTAAAAAGCAGTATGGTGCAGTGGGTAAAAAACTGGCTTCTTGTAATCCCAGCACTCGGGAGGCAGAGACAGGAGGATTGCTGAGTTCGCGGCGGCTTGCCTGGGCACCATAGTGAGCTCAGGGCCAGCCTGAACTACAAAGCAAGACCCTGTCTCAAAAAGCAAAAAAACAAAAAAAAAACTGGCTTCTAAATTGACAATGGTCCATTTACTCATAGTTTTACTTCTTCTTATTTTGGGCTTCCATAACAGAATAACATAAACCAGGTAGCCCAAAACAAGAAATTTTTTCCCATAGGTTTGACAGCAGGATGCCAACATTGTTTTGTTTTAGAAGAAGGTCTTCTTCCTGATTTGCAATGGTGGCATCTTGCTGTGTCTCCCAATAGGGCAAAGTGAGAAAAGGCTAGCTCTCTTTTTATTAGGAAATGAATCCCAACGTGGTGGCCTCATTTTCAATACCTAATTACCTCCCAAGGACACCAGTTCCAATTGCTATCACATTATGACTTTGACACATGAATTTTAGGGGAGCACAACCGCTTACTCTTTAACACATGTAGAGGATGCATACACACAAACCCATGCATGGCGCTTATATGTTCCTTTTGAGTATGAGAGATGCTTTCTATATCACAGAAAAGCCCTCCATATTTCTACCTATAAAGCAAGCTTATTTATTTTCATCGTTGCTTAGCATCCCCCATGAGATATACCATCACTTATTCAAGCACCTGCTGGTCCTGCCCTGAATTTTCTTGTACAGATGTCATTCCAGACAGACATTCCTTAAGGAATTACCATGTCCTTGTACAGAGTGCAGGAGTCCGACCCAAAGTTTTAAGGTAATAAAAGCAGCAGATGTAAAATGAAGATGGAGATGCTATGCTTCAGCCTGTTCTCATTCACCCTTTCGGCATCTGCACAGCTAGTCACTAAGTTTTGTTGTAGAATCCTTCCCGTCTCTCAGATTAGTTTTGAGATTGGGAAGGGATCTTTGACATAGTGTCTTTTCTCACTTCCAAGCTCTTAATGACTCAAAAGGTCAAGTTCTGGTTGTTCTTTTCCTCATAGACAATAGCAAATAAAATTAGGGCAAGGGCTTGATGGACATTCTGCAAAGAATTTTTGCTTAAATCCTGTGTTTTTACTGTGGCTGCATTTCTCTCAGCTGAAAATATTTTAACACATGGTTCTTTGAAACACATGGCTCTTTCCACTCTTTAGCTCTCAGGACTTAGCTTTTAACGCACCAGTCACCGAAAAGGCAGCATCCTTTCCTAAATGGGGCAGTATCTTTGAACCACAAGCTAATGAAACGGAAGATTTTAACTGCCAAACCACAACAGTGCCTCTAGTGTGTGTAACCTTGCTTTGAGCTAATGCAAGTGCATGTGTTATGCATCTGTTGCACAGAGGTTAGCCTTGACATTCCTTCCTCCCGTGCAATATTTGCTAAATAAAAGAAAAAGAAAAAGAGCAGACATACTTCACCCAGATGTGATATTTAGTCAGCCTGGAAATGCTTTCACCAGAGTTTTACTGTCAGTGTTGGCCTTCTGGATCCAATTTGAATTGATGAGTGCTGGTGACTTATTATTCCAATTTCTGATCAGCTAATTACAATAGACCTACTGTGCAGAACAAGGGCTCTGAAGTTTTTTTTTTTTTTTTTTCCAACAGAAGCTTTATTCTTTGTTTTATGTTTACATGGTCTAAGTTGAATTCTCTTGCACGGAGCCACTGCGATTTAAAGTATCTTTAAAAGCGTGGGGAAAGAATCTAAGTGACTTTTCAACTGTTGTGAGAATTAAGTTATGAGTCAGGATTTAACGTCTTCATCTCTGAAAACCAATGAACAATGACTCTTGTTTTTGTTATTGCAGCACTTTTTAAAATGAAACTTGTTAACAGTTCCAAACTGTATGTAGTGCACGAAGCTTAGCACTGAACAGGTTTCCTACTTCTATGTGCAATTTCATATTTTGCAGTGTCCTTAAATAAAGAGAAAGGTTAAAGAAATGAACAATGATTCTTACTGAAAGAATTAACTTGTCATCTTTGAATCCTAAATGACAAAAACCATGGGAAACCTTAATTTTATGGCATCATTCCACTTCCCATTTTCTATCTATGGTCACTTCTCTTTATTTTATTTTCTAAATCATAAATCATATTTAATTTTGCTAATGAAGTGACAGTGAAGAATGGATTAATAAGTGACTCAGTTTTATAATTTATTCCTAAGACCGACACTGACAGTGTGAGCTTGAAGCATAGAAGACTAAAAAAAGACTTGAACTAGTTCTTTTGACTCTTGTAAAAACATTAGGATATCTGTAGCACTGAAAGAAGAATCTGTCAGAACATACTGTATTCTTCAGGTTTATGAACATTTTCTTACAATAGTACTAATTTTGTAATAAATAGGTTAGAGAAGAATGACGATCCAACTATGAACTGGTGAATGCTAGCATTTTACAGTGCTCTATGAATGGTCCTTAAGTTAATTCTAAAAACTAAAAATGTATTACAAAACTATCTAAATGCCAATTTGTTCCCTTATGAGCACAGGTGTATTTGTTTTTGGAGACATTACACCATGAAATATTCTTTCATCCCTTATGCATCTTGCTGATCTTACACATTTGGTTAGTCAACTGGATTACATGGCTCTGTGTGTAGAATGGTGGGCTAGAAAAAGTTCTTTTCCCATTTAAACCCAAGGATTCCAAAGTTAGACTATACATATCTCACAACATGTACATTTGTATGTGTAGAGAATTGTAAATATTTATTATTATGTATATTTGTATTTGTATCTAATAGGCAAGTAATATAACATAGATATGGACATATAAATAGAGATTCTCCTCGAATATTCTCAGTGTTAGAAATAGGTGAATAATTTGGAGCCTAGCATGCTAAAACCAAAACTCTATAAAAGACATTTTATCATTATACTTCCAATGAAGTATACTTGTTTGGGGAACCAATAAATATTTATCAAGTCATTAAGAGATGACTTTAGCACTCTTGCGTAGAGTTCAGTCAAAATTAGTCTTCTCTCATACACATCTGCTGCTTACACTTTTCAATGCAGTCAGTTAAACAACTAGTAATATTTTAATACCAAGCACGATGATGATAACCTAGGTAGATTTAATAAGTATGCCAGATTTTCTCTGAATTTCATATTTACAACAGGGAGTTCCACTATCATTAAATAATTAGTGCAATGCAAAGGCTTTGGGTGTACAGTTAGTGATTCCCTGAACAGTGATATGACCTCCTTTTCCCGACCCACTGGATGCCTGTACTCTGTCTGGGGCATGCTTGCTTGATGACCATGTGCTCCTGCTACCTGTGGCTGTGTTCTGTGCTAGTCAAGACCCACTCATGTATGATTTCAACCTTGTTTGCTTTTCAGTCTTAAATTTGGCATTAACTATCCATAGAACTCTTAGTATAGCTGCTATATAATACATAAAGTCAAACAATGGTGGGACAAAAACAAATGTTCCTAAGAAAGTAGCTTAAGTGCTTCAAATACTGTTGGATAAAATTAGGGCTGTGTTCTTTGGTGCTTCAGAAATGTTTGGTTAAAATCAGGGCTATAGCAGCTGGAAGACACATGGTGAATTATTAGGAAGAGATACATGAAAACCTAGATGGTATTCATAAATATATTACTTCTGAAGCATTTTAAATCTTTGCTATGCTTTAAAGAAACTGATAATAGAATTTAATGATGATTACAGGTGTTACGTGTAAGAAAAATAAGAAACTGAAAAGACCTGTATAGAAAAGGCCTTAACAGTAGCATAAGAATGTAAACCATGAAGGATATTTTATATAAAAATTAAGTTTGTACCCTTTTTATCCTGAACTGTACTTTTCACAGTTTGACTTTTCACAGTCCAGTGGGGTCAGACTAAGAGGTCTTACACTATAATACAACCAAGACATTTCCTTCAACTTCTCTTTCAGGCTTTCTAAAACAATGTGATTCAAAAAACCTTGAGAAAAAAGACAGTGTTAAAGATCTAGTAACTCTTGTAACTTCATTGTATGACTCCTTGTTTACTAGGTATAGCATAATTTAAAAACAGTTAAAAAATAAATGTAGCTAGTTCTGGGCGTGGTGTCTCACCCCTGTAACCCCAGTACTCGGGAGGCAGAGACAGGAGGATTGCTAAGTTCGAGGCTTGCCTGGGCTACATAGTGAGCTCAGAGCCAGCCCAAACTACAAAGCGAGACCCTGTCTCAAATTAAATAAATAAATAAATAAATAAATGCAGCTGATTAAAGGCAAATCTTACAAGAGTCACCTCATTTCAGATCTCTCCAATAGACTTTTAATTTTTCCTAATTGACTACAAAGTAAGTTAATATTATGAATGCAAGCCTGATTAGGAAATTCTAAGGCTTTTTTTTTTTTTTTTTTTTGAGACAGGGTCTCGCTTTGTAGTTCAGGCTGGCACTGAGCTCACTATGTAGCCCAGGCAAGCCTCGAACTCAGCAATCCTTCTGTCTCTGCCTCCCGAGTGCTGGGATTACAGGTGTGAGCCACCATGCCCAGCACTGTGGTATGTGGTATTGATTGCTGGTGGGCGTGAGTCTCCACACCCAGCATTGTATGTGCTTACCGGGGATCGAACTAAGGACCTTGCGCTTGTGAGGCAGGTACTGGAACCACTGAGCTAACCCTCCAGCCCGGCATATTTTAGTATATTGTCAATGTATGCAAGTTTTCATTTGGAAAACTTTGTCATCATCAAGTTGTCATACGTTCAAAGGTGTCTAATGTTCTGTTGTAAAGCACACCAAAATGTGTAAGCTTTGCCTGGTCTTACAAGATGCAACAGGAAGGACAGTATCACACTAGATTGAAAGAGATAAGATCTAGTGAACCAAAGTTATTTAGAAAGTCTGATGTAAACTGTGCCTTAAATATAAGCAGTTTTCTAGCAGTAAGCTGGAAGTAAAGGTAAGTTCAGAGAGCGAACAGGCAGATCAAGGGCAGTGCCATAGAGAAGGCCGAGGCTACTGGTCCAGTAAGGGAAAGAGTTGCTTAAGGCCAAGGAGCTGGGACTTCTGAGTGCAGTTAGCTTTTAAAAGACACTAATAGTGAAAGTCTTCAACTAACAATGATTATTAGTTAACAAAACACTTGTAAAAGTGTATTTTACATATAGAAGAATGCTGTGAAGAAGTGATGAATGCTTTCAGCAAGCTTCTTCACAGATGAGGTGATGGTTCACTTTTATTCGAAGGATGCATGTTTTGAGATTACTTATCCAGCTGTCTTTAAAGTAGGAAAGTTCAAGAGTCAGAGGCACCAGTACTGAAATGGAGCAATATAAATATTTCACGAATTTAATAAAAAATTGTTTATTTTCATTTTCAGACAATTCCTATTGATTTTTAAAGTGAATTATAAATCAGTGGAATTCAAAGTATAAGAGGCTTTGGGGCTAGAGATTTAGCTCAAGTGGTACTGTGCCTTCCTTGGAAGCACAGGGCTCCAGTTTGATCCCCAGTACCACCAAAAAAAAAAAAAAAAAAAAAAAAAAAAGCTTTGATTCCCTTCTATTTTATTTGACCCTTTCCCTTATTTTCAGAATTTCCATAAAGCTGGTATCTTAGAGACATTTGTTCATTTTTAACTGAAAACTAATGACCGTTTTGGCTAAAAAGTGAATCATTGTCCATGAATGAAGTGAAAGGTAAAATAAAAATTTAATTGAGTATATAGATAATGAAAATATTTTCGCAAGTTGGATTATTCAAAGATCACTACTTAGACTTACAAATACTTTTGAAAGTTTCATAATTGTTGTGTGCTTCAGTTTCCTGTACTTTTAAGAAAAAATGACTTGTTTAGGCCTTAGAGAGTTTCCTTAATAAATCACTGGAGAATATATTCTTTGAAAAATAGACTTTAGCATTTTACAGGATAAATTAAGAAAAGAATGACAGTGTTATCATTTTAAGTGTTGTAGTAGCTTTCTTTTGGGAGGCTACCATTTTTGTGAATAAGCAAAATGTGACAGTACTTTTGTTAGAGCAGAAATACTTTGTATTATATATGGTCTATAAAGCCTAAGTACTATTTATAAATAAAATCATTTAAAATAAGTTAGGTTAATATTTTTAAAATTTTGCAAAATTCAAACATACATATTGAAAGCTATAATTTTATTTCTTTTTAAAATGAAAATTTAAAATTAATATCTAACTTTTAAAACTATTAGTAAAACAGAGTTCCCTTTTATTCCTTTACCATGACAGAACTTTGTAGGACATACTTTTATATATACGTAAAAATATGTAAACTGTAGTTTTTAACCTTTTCCTAGAAGTTGTACAGATGCATATTTTGTTTCTTTAGTTCTTTTTAGCATATCTTTTAAGCATCTTCTAACATTTAAATCACTTTTTCAATATATGGCCTTAAAGACTTACAGACATAATGGCTCAGATGTGTCATATTTTCTTTAGCCAGTCATCTGTGGTTGACATTTATATTTTTTATATTGTTTCTGACAAAACCAAGGGATTCAATTACATGAGACTTAAATGTTTAGGCCCGTCACTGAAATGTAAGGTATGGGGTTATAGGGTGTAGCATTTTAAGGCTTTGTTTAGAGTGTGAGAGAGCTACCCAATTCATAGGATGCTTTCTGAAAAGTCTTCCATGTTGGATAGTGTCTTTGTCTTGCTTTTGTTTTTATTCTTTGTAGATCTGAGTTTAAAATACACATATTTGAGATGGAAGTCTTTTGCTGTTTTTTTTATAAATTGTATATTAAGGTAAATTTATATGTCATTTGTCTTTTAAGATGTAAATTGTAAATATTTTTCCTATTTTTATTTGTTTTAATACTTTGTTTTTAGCCTTTTTTTCCCCTGTTATCAGGGATCTAACTCAGGAACTTGTACTTGCTAGTTAGGTGCAGCTCCACTGCAGTTTTTTTTTTAATTGAATTCTTTATTGGTACAATTTATATACATCTCAAAATCACATATAACATTGGGAAATTTGTACCAGTATATGCCACAAGTTAATTCTCATTTTTACCCATATCCCTACCCACTCCCCCCTCCTCCCCCCTTATACATGCTCTTTTATTTTCTTTCTGTATCATATTTATTCCTTCCCCTC
>PVIC010033912.1:9009-19951 GCA_004025085.1 Thryonomys swinderianus | reverse complement strand
TTTTTTTTTTTTTGAGACAGGGTCTTGCTTTGTAGTTCGGGCTGGCTCTGGGCTATGTAGTCTAGGCAAGCTTCGAACTCAGCAATCCTCCTGCCTCTGCCTCCCGAGTGCTGGGATTACAGGCGTGAGCCACCACGCCCGGCGAGACTGCATTTTTTGATGAATATAGTGTATATGGGTGTGCATATGAATCTAAAAACTAATCAAAGTAGCAAGCATGTGAAGCATATTACTCGAATCTGTTTCTTTGATCACATTTAACCTTACATATCTTAGTGAGATATGTAATGTTTATTATCACCTCTATTTTACAAGATCCATAAGCACTGATAATTTCATAATGTGTTCTACAGCTGAGGAAAAGATACTTCTATGATTATAACCTTCTCCTTACAAGTTGGCTTAGAAGAATCCAGTAGACTAAGCTCTCATTTTCCTTGAGAACTAAGTACCTGATTTTACTAAGGCTTGATTTCCTTTACTATAAAAGTATAAAGAATTTTATGTTCTCACATTCAACTTTCAAAATCTTAGCATACCCAGTTTGAGGCGTCAACTCACACCATCTCTAGTGTAAACAAAAGATGTATTACTCAGAACTCCCTACCCTCTTGTGCTTCTATGCTCTAGAATCCCACCATGCAAGTGGTGCCACAACAAACCAGTGGGTATTACAGACCTATAAGCCCAAGCCATGCACGAAGCTTCCCCACACAAAGAGAAAACTACCTATATACCCTCTGGCACGTTTCAAAAGAGCTCCTCCAAAACTGTTCACCATCTCAACTTCTAGGTTACCACCTAGTGTTGTGGAAAATATTGAAATATTTCTTACCTGCTGGTCAGAGTGAGCAATGACAAGGTTGTTGGTATTGGGTGCAATAGCCAGAGCAGTCACTGGAAAATTATAAGCAGGCACTGTGCAGTGAAGCTGGAAACAGACACAGAGAACAACTCTATATAGGTTACTTTCCTTCAAAAAATAACAGGTAGCTGGTGGATTTTATTATTATTTACTTTTTGTGTGTTTTCTGTGTATGTATATGTGTGATGGTTATTGAACTCACAGTCTTATACATGCTAAGCAAATCCTCCACACTGAGCTATACACCTGTAGCTCCTAGGTCTGTTGCTTTTAAGTATCACTCCCTTTACGAGGCACAGGCAGGAGGATTGCTCAAAGTTCAAGGCTTGCCTGGGCTCATAGTCAGCTCAGGGCCAGCCTGAACTACAAAGTGAGACCCTGTATCAAAAAAAAAAAAAAAAAGAACAAAGTCTTTCCATTACAATAAACATGTATTGATTGGTCATAAATATGCCTTTGATCAGAAACTTAAAGTCTAGACTGGATTTAAAAAAAATTACTACCTATAGATGGATATTTATGTACAACTCCAAGGTACCTGTGCCCTACACAGAAGTATTTTTTTTTTTTTTTGAGACAGGGTCTTGCTTTGTAGTCCAGGCTGGCCCTGAACTCACTATGTAGTTCAGGCAAGCCTCGAATTCAGCAATCCTCCTGCCTCTGCCTCCCGAGTGCTGGGATTACAGGTGTGAGCCACCATGCCTGGCATTGTAGTATGTGGTACTAATTGCTGGTGGGCATGTGTAGCCAGGCCCGATATTGTTGTATGTGGTTAATGAGAATGGAACCAGGGACCTTGTGTATGCTAGGTAGGCGCCAGAATCACTGAGTTAAATCTCTGGCGCAGGAGTATTCTTTTTAACTTGAGGCTCCAATTCAAGGGTTTTTGATGCCAGATAAAGATTCTGCTTACTGCTGAGCTCATAAGCACTCTTTCTTCTGTCAATCAAGGCTCATGTACGAATGTTTATTACATGCTCCTACTACAACATTATAAAGACTAAATTAGGCAGTACCAGCAAAACTTGGGCAATATTGCAGTTTGGTATCTATATACATGAATGCTTACTGTAAATTTTGAGTAGTTACAATCTTTTATGATGAAGATGAAGACTTACAAAGGATCATTTGTAACTGAATGTATGAATGACAGTATTACTACTGAGCAGTGAAAAATGTTTTCCTACTACGGTTTCTTCAAATTTATGGTTCCGTTTAATTTAAAAACAGCTTGAAATTATAAGGCAAGCCATGAGAGGAACACTGTAATTATCTTGAATTAGCTATTTATCTAAGAATTTTCCCTTACTCAAATACAGAAATAATCTGCATGTGGATTCATCACATACAAATCCCTAATTTCAAATTTCTATATGAACAGTTACTTGTTCTACTGACTGATTTAAATATTATATAGACTTTTCAGCTCCAGAGAAATAATAAAACAAGAATCCAAAACAGGAAAATGTTTTAAGTATTTTTCAAAAGCCCAATAAATGTATAAGTCATTCCAATGTGCTTTAATCTTTTTCTTTTCTTTTTCTTTTGAGACAGTATCTTGCTATATAGTTCAGGCTGGGCCTGAACTCACTACGTAGCCCAGGCTGGCCTCAAACTCAAAGTGATCTTCCTGCCTCAACCTCCCAAGTGCTGAGATTACAGGCATGCGCGACCATACCTGGCTTTGCCTTGAATTCTATAAATGAGGGACTATTATCCCTTTGTATGACTCAGACTATTGCCATGAGACCCTATGCTCACCTTTGGATGTTTTACATTGTATACATGGACTCCAGCACTGGTGCCTGATGCAGCTAGCCAATTCCCATCTGGACTTACTGCCAGAAGACACATGGCCTCCACTGTCCCTGTGAGGGCAGAACAACAATTCAGTCTCTGAATTTAGTGTCCACAGTCAGCACTGCTCTGATGATAATAGCAAAGCCAATGAGACCCACAAATTTTTTTTTTTTTTTTTTTTGCTTTTGAGACAGGGTCTCGCTTTGTAGTTCAGGCTGGCCCTGAGCTCACTATGGTGCCCAGGCAAGCTGCCGCGAACTCAGCAATCCTCCTGTCTCTGCCTCCCGAGTGCTGGGATTACAGGCATGAGCCACTATGTCCGGCATTGTGGTATGCGGTATTGATTGCTGGTGGGCGTGTCTCCACGCCCAGCATTCTATGTGGTTTCCGGGGATCGAACTCAGGACCTTGCGCTTGTGAGGCAGGTGCCGGAACCACTGAGCTAACCCTCCGGCCTGACCCACAAAATTTTGAATCACAGGCAGGAAAATTGGTTGAGAATTTTTCAAATTAGTTCTAAATGTTAACCTTTTTAAAATTAGCCAAACTTAATGTAAAGAACCAGAGAGATAAAACAGACAACAGTTGTACAAGCTTGAATAAGACACTTTTTATACTTTCAACATCAGGGTAGTATTCATCATAAAATCCATACGATCTGTTTCAAACTCCTAAACTGTTTTAAATCAAAGTAAAGAACACATAGGAAGCTCAACAGTCTTGAAGTGTATCTTTAATGTGTTCCTGCTCACCATTTAGCATTATGGGGCATGTATAGGCCACTTTTGTCATCAAGGAATTTTAAACCAATCTGGCAATATGAAGATATAAAACCAAAAACAGACATTTGTGCTATATGCCAAAGTAAATGTTGCATATATAATATCCCCCAAATAATGAAAGGGCTTTATAATATGGCATAAACCAACTACTAAAGGATGAGTAGGGATGGTAAAAAGGGTGCTAAATGCAAGATAGTCTAAGTTTTGTAACATATAAAGATACTCAATAAATCCAATACATAGGTATTTAAACATAGGTTCCTCCTCTTTTTTTTTGGAGAAAGGTTCTTGTTTTGTAGGTCAGGCTGGCCCTGAGCTCACTATGTAGCCCAGGCAAGCCTGAAACTCAGTAATCCCTCCTGCCTCTGCCTCCCAAGTGCTGGTATTACAAGCATGAATCACCCAGTATTGTGGTATATTGTGCCAGGAATCAAACTTGGGACCTTTGGCAGGCAAGGAAGATGCCGGAACCACTGAGCTAAATCCCTGGCTCCTTCTCCTCCTTTTTTGAGTATCTACTTAGTTACGTTACATAACTTCTAAAATGTAGATTTCTTCTGTATGTTCCTGAAGCAGTTTATTAAAAATGACATTTAAATTCAAAGAGATGTATTTCCAGGGTGGTGGAGTATAAATGAGAAAAGAGGTAAACCAAGGGAGAATGGAAAGGACCATGGGAAGTGTCACTAACTTAAGCTAGATAGTAAGTACTTAAACTAGATATAAATTTAGGTCCTCAGTGGTTAACTCTACAATGCTTAGTAAAGTAAAATCTCGATTCAGAAACATTTGCTTGCAAGCAATTCAGTTCCCAAACAAAAACATCTGGCAAATTTTTCTTTCCATTCACAAACTCCACATCAGGTGACAAAAATGGCCATAGTCATCTTCCCCAAAATCATCAAACAAGTTTGTAAATGTAGGAGTCATTATATATACAGAGAGAGAGAGAGACAGACAGAGAGAGAGAGAGACAGAGAGAGAGAGACAGAGACAGAGACAGATAGAGAGAACTGACACACCTTCATACTCTCAAGGAACAAGAGAAACGGTCACGAACATTAAGTGAACACAAGTGAAATCCAAAAGCATACACTGGAAAACACTAAAAACATACAAACACACATTGAAAAACACCAAAACTGTTAAGAATAGTTACATCTGGAAGTCAGGACTACAGATTAGTTTTTATTCTCCCAACAAAACTTTTTTTTTTTTTTTGAGACAGGGTCTTGCTTTGTAGTTCAGGCTGGCCCTGAGTTCACTTTGTAGCCCAGGCAAGCCTCGACTCAGCAATCCTCCTGTCTCAGCCTCCTGAGTGCTGGGATTACAGGCATGACCCACCACACCCAGCTGTGGTATGTGGTATTGATTGCTAGTGGGCGTGAGTCACCACACCCAGCACTGTAGGTGGTTACGAGGGATCGAACTCAAGACCTTGTGCTTGTGAGGCAGGCGCAGGAACCACTGAGCTAAATCTCCAGTCCCCAACAAAACTCTTAAAAAGGAAGACAGAACTTCTTTGGCTCCTACATAAAAAACCAAAACCCACTGAGAAAGTAGTTTAGGTATGAGGAACATTTCAGATCTCACAGTGACAATGCCTTCATCAGCCAGATACTTCCTCATACTTTCAGCTACAAACATGTGAATAAGCACATCTGCAACCAGAGGAGTATCTGAGAACCTGACACTGAAGTCTAAAACAAAAGAAAGTTATATCAGAGACAGCAAACTCCCACCTGACTGAGGTTGGAAAGTATGTAGGTGCTTGAAGCTTCCTTCCAATAGCCCAATGATATGTAAAGACCCCTGATTTGATGCTACAAAGAGCTTTGTTGAATCTTCTGAAAACAAAATCTGAAGGGCAGAGCGAAGGAATGCTGGCATTTTGGAAACCTGTGGGGGAACCAATAGTGAAAGTCATGAGAAAAGGTAGGTGTGTAGCCCCAATAAAAATAATCACAACCAGCCCATCTCTAGGCCAGCCAAATGCCTAAGGCCCTGGAACACTGGCCTGCCTCCTGTGCCTTTTATCTTGAGAGTAAATACGCAATTCTTTAACATGAAAATAATAAAGTTACATACAAAACCATGATACAGAAGAGCTTAAGACTTTTACCACTCGTTACTTCAGGCATTTCCCATCCCACCCAAAGCAATTAATTAAAATCACAAAGTGGGGGCAGAGATTTAGCTCAGTGGTTCCGACCTGCCTCCCAAGTGCAAGGTCCTGAGTTTGATCCCCGGTAACCACATACAATGTTGGGCGTGGTGATTCATGCCCACCAGCAATCAATACCACATACCACAGTGCTGGGTGTGGTTGCTCATGCCTGTAATCCCAGCACTCGGAAGGCAGAGGCAGGTGGATTGCTGAGTTCGAAGCTTGCCTGGACTACATAGTGAGCTCAGGGCCAGCCTGAACTACAAAGCGAGACCCTGTCTCAAAAAAAAAAAAAAAAAAAATCACAAAGTATTTTTGTCACGGCTGTTTCCAAAAACTTTTCACTAAACAAGGACTCTCATCCATTTTCACTTCACACAAAAATCACACATTTAGGGAGTTCCTCCTTGTATAGGCACACATTGGACTATTACTTACCTTCTGGAGGCTTATGTTGTCATGCTCATAATTCAACCGATAGAGAAAAACCCGAGACGCTGTAGAATAGGCTATCCAGCTTCCACATGGGGAGATAGAGCTGCATATAATGTTCTCAGGGCCCTAGGAAACAAGGTGAGTGGGCAAAACTTAAGACCACTGTGACATGAATCCTCATGCTCTCACCACTGGCTATTTCCACAAATGCTTACACATAATCCTGTCACTTATATGCTGTGTTTCACTGTGATTATGGCTTTAATTTCTAATCCAAGAATAAAACTCTATTTAAATTTCCAAATCCAGTAAAGCTATGTAGTCCAAGCTTGTCTTCACCTTGGGATCCCCTTATCTCAGGCTCCCAAGTATTGGGTTACAGGTGTATCTCACCAAACCTGATTCTTTTGAGTTTCATATTTGGGAAACCTGAACCAGGAAGGATTTAATGCAACAAAGCTTGGGAGGGTAAGTGATTGCCTGTATTGATTTTGTTTCACCTCTGACAACCTGCCTTAACGATCTATAGGAAAGAGTAAATGAAAAATATTTGGAGAATAAAAGCAAAAGTCCAATGTAATATTTATATAATTTTAAAAACTTACAATTTAATACATTTTGTTTGTTTTTGGGCAAAGGTCTTGCTATGTATGTAGTTCATTCAGACTGGCCTGAAATTCAAGATTATTCTCCTGCCTCAGCTCTCAAATGCTGGGTTTACAGGTGTGCGCCACCATGCCCAGCAATGTATGTTATGTATATAATAACACGTACTTTCACACACACACACAAAAAGGAAGAAAATGTGAAAGATGGGCCAGATGGTTAGCTCAGTGGTTCCAGAGCCTTCCTCACAAGCACAAGGTCCTGAGTTCGATCCCCAGTAACCACATACAGTGCTGGGTATGGAGACTCACGCCCACCAGCAATCAATACCACATACCACAGTGCCGGGCGTGGTAGCCCACGCCTGTAATCCCAGCACTTGGGAGGCAGAGACAGGAGGATTGCTGAGTTCAAGGCTTGCCTGGGCTACATAGTGAGTTCAGAGCCAACCTGAACTACAAAGTGAGACCCTGTCTCAAAAAAAAAAAAAAAAAAAAAAAAAAAAAAAAAAAAAAAAAGGAAAATGTGAAAGAAAGGGTATATAGCTCATCAATGAACAATTTTAAGAGAGAACAGAATTAAAGGTGGTAAAGAACATAAAACATTACATTTGGATTCCTCACAGTGCGAATATATTCACAAATGTTTAATTAAAGAGCTTTGCTTTGGGGAGGTGGTTTGAGACAGGGTCTCTTTATGTAGTCTAAGGTGGCCTTAAACTCAGTGATCCTCCTGCTTTAGCCTCACAAATACTGGTATTACAAATGTGTTTACTATATCTGGCCTAAACATCTTTTTAAAAGGAACATAATAGGAGTTTGTGTAGTAGTCCTGTCAATGTAGAAAGGGTACCATAGATACACAAAACAGTGGAAAAAAATTTTTAGAAGGACATACAAAAAATTGTTGGCAGCACAGCACTTATCTCTGAAGAGTGGGATGAGAAAGGCATGAGGTAAGGAGGAGGATCCTATTTCATTATATTCCCTCTGTATGATCTGAGTCTTACAAAATAACATTCTTGGGCCAGGGATTTAGCCAAGTTCGAAGCAGAAGGGCTTTGGAAGCAGAAGGGCCTAAGTTCGATCCCAGGTACCACAAAAAAAAAGATACATAGATAAGATTCTATTTTCATAGTATCAAAAGAAAAAAAATTATTTCTGCATGCATTTATCTAACATATTCTGAGCCAACCTATAATCACATGAAACCTAGCTCTGGTGACAACAGTATTTCCCTTTATGATGTGATTAACATGACCTCAAAATTCAGAATGAGAAAATGATTTGGATTTCAGAGATTGTACACATGGTGAACCTTCCTTACCTTTGTCTTGAGGTGCAGTAAATGATCTGCATTTTTAGAAAGTGGAAGAGTATCTCCATTCTTGCCTGAAAAAAAAAAACTTCCCTAAATTTTTTCCTCATCAAGGGGAGATTATTTATATAAATGTTTTCATCTAAGAAGTCACTGCTTGGTCTAACAGAAGCTATACTCAACAAAAATCAGAAAAACGTTGATTTACTGCATAACTTTTTCCCACAGCACTTGAGATTCAAACTAGGGTCTTCATACTAAGCTAATCTCCAGTCCTTTCTTTAATTTTTAAATTTTGAGACAGCGTCTTGCTAAGTTGCTCACACTAGGTTTGAACTTGCAATCCTCAGGCCTTAGCTTGCCAAATTGCAAAGATTATAGGCAATAAACCCAAGTTTCCAGTTTTACTATTAAAAAGCTTTCTTCTATCCTACCTGTTGCCATTGTGGATCCCAGTCGCCAAAGTTCCAAGTGATGAGCAAACTGGAAGAGGAGAAGCTGCCTCTTTTTAGAACAGGAAATGAGCCGCCGCTGTATCCAAGAATTTAAAGTTATAAATAGGGCAAGGTCAACCACTGCTACAGTATAAAATATAGTAAAAACATATCAGCACCTTTTTATTGTTGAAATCCAGTGACTTAGTAAACATTTCCTAAATTCTACCACAGCGCAAGCATTGTAATGGGATCTGAAAACACAACAGTGACTAAAAAGAGACACTGCTTTCAAAAAGCTTCTAGTCTAAAGGGTGATAAAGAATTAAATAGGCAATTATGCTACAGTGTGACAAAAAGTCTAACATTGCTAAGCACAAAATACAATACAAAAAAGTAGGACGGATATCTAACCCCCAGCCCTGTGGGTTAAATACAGGTGCCCAGAAGGGATTTGCTAAAAAGATTATTAGCTAGGCAACGGTGGCAAGGCAAAATGCCCCAGAGAGAAAAACAGCAAGTGAAATAGCTCAAAGATTAAAGGGCACTAAAAAGAGACTCTCAGAATGGCTAGCCCAAGTGGGAAAGGGCTCTATAAGTGTGTGAAAAGAGTGTTGAGAGAAGTTAAAGGGCCAGTCCAGTCCAAGATCAACAGGTTCAATATCCCATGTGGTATTGCTTGAGTCTAGATCCCCCCCAAAGTCTCATGCAGTCAATATGTGGGACTTTTCAGAGGTGGCTGGATCTAAGGCACACAAACAAAAAACTAAAAAATAAAAAAGAGCAAGCAAGTTGTCCCTTGCTTGCTTTGCTATCTTCTGTCCACCATGAACTTTTATCTCCTCTGCAATGCCCACCTGCCACGCTGCCCTGCCTTAGAGCAGGCTGACTATGGACTGAAACCTCTATAAACTATGAGCAAGCTGGGGATTTAGCTTAGTGGTTCCAGCGCCTGCCTTGAAAGCACAAGGTCCCAAGTTTGATTCCCAGTAAAATAACAAAAAACAAAACTGTGAGCCAAATAAACCTTTCCTCCTTTAACTCTGGGTGTCAGGTATTTTATCTCAGCATTGAGGAGGAAAGCAAGAAATCAGGTCTCTCTGCTGCAGACAGTAGGGATAACTAAAGGCTTTTAAGCATGGAGCAATGCTCAAAGTTGCTTTTTTTTTTTTTTGAGACAGTGTCTCACTTTGTAGTTCAGGCTGGCCCTGAGCTCACTATGTAGCCCAGGCAAGCATCGAACTCAGCAATCCTCCTGTCTCTGCCTCCCGAGTGCTGGGATGACAGGCGTAAGCCACCACACCCGGCACTGTGGGATGTGGTATTGATTGCTGGTGGGCATGAGTCACCATGCCCAGCACTGTATATGGGTACTGGGATCAAACTCAGAACCTTGCGCTTGCGAGGCAGGCGCAGGAACCACTGAGCTAAATCTCAGGCCCTCAAAATTGCTTTTTAAGCACATCAATGGAGAATAGGCTAGAATGACACAAATGGAAATAAAAGGAGATCATTAAGGAGGCTACTGCCTAATTCCTGAAGGAATAGACACTGATTCCACCTAAGGCAATAACAGCACAATGAAATGACATAATTCAATAGATGAGGACTAGGTCCATCAAATCTAATCATATACATTAAATGTGTAATTTCTATATACCAGACAATAAAGATATATTTGTATACAGCTGTGTTGGAGAATTGAATACATATAGTATGATAATAAGGAGACACACACAGCAAGGTCACTGGCAAATGGAATGTGGAAGCAGGTGTGGGGCAAACTTCACTTGAGAATATGGCACCATTTACTTAGGTAGAAAAAGTGGAATCTAGATTTTTCTGCTTCTCCAGAATAACAGCACATACTAACCAAATTCCCTTAAGCCACAATTATCAGAAAATGGAATTATGCTGTTGCAAATCCTGTGCCCCCATATTGAAGCGTTGCCTTGGGAACAGAAAAATGAAGAGCGCTACAGAAAATCCACACAAAATTGTCCACAAAGTGTAAGATGTGAGGCTTATGGGATATGGAATTGAGGGGACGCAGTTGATGGGACAGTGATACTTACATGGGGAAAGGTGATTTTTCGGAGAGCAGCATCGTAGTTCTTTACCTCCACCTTCTCCATGAGAGGGCGAATGACTAAGTGGGTGTCCGTGCCTGGTGGAAGGTGGAGGGAAGAGGGAGACAGATGAAGTCCTCCATGAAAATAATTAAGAACTGGGCAGGGCCGGAGGGTTAGCTCAGTGGTTCCGGCACCTGCCTCACAAGCGCAAGGTCCTGAGTTCGATCCCCAGAAACCACATATAATGCTGGGCATGGAGACACACCCACCAACAGTCAACACCGCATACCACAATGCCGGACGTGGCGGCTCACGCCTGTAATCCCAGCACTCGGGAGGCAGAGACAAGAGGACTGCTGAGTTCGTGGCGGCTTGCCTGGGCACCATAGTGAGCTCAGGGCCAGCCTGAACTACAAAGCAAGACCCTGTCTCAAAAAGCAAAAAAAAAAAAAAAAAAAAAAAAA
>PVIC010033911.1:0-21300 GCA_004025085.1 Thryonomys swinderianus | reverse complement strand
CTTTGCAGTTCAGGCTGGACCTGAGCTCACTATGTAGCCCAGGCAAGCCTCGAACTCAGCAATCCTCCTGTCTCTGCCTCCCGAGTGCTGGGATTACAGGCATGAGCCACCAAGCCCGGCACTTATAAGTTTTTAATTTTGATGACCTACTATTTTTATGGCAGTTATTGGCCATTAGATCTTGAGTAAATCAATCCTGGCCTATACTCTTCTCTTAACTCTCAAATGAAAGCTATTGCTTAGTGGACTAGATTAAGGTAGGCCATTCTTTCTAAAGTTTGTTATACATTAGATTCATCTGGAGTCCTTTTTGAGTCCCAAAATACTGATCACATCTCAGCAACTTGAGATAGGAGATTGGCATCAGTAACACTTAAATCTCTTAAAGTGATCACAATTTACAGCAAAATCAATAAGTAAAATTCTTAAGATTCAAATGACATAAAAGGCATCTGGCATAAAACAACAATACTTCATATTTATTACATATCTACTAACACACATTCTGTATTCATAATTTCATTTAACTCTTACTACATTCCTCTGAGGTTCCATTATCCTCATGTCCTATGTAGTAGGAAACCACATCTTATACGGACTGAACAATGTGTTTAGTGTCACATAACTTGTAATGAAGAAACACTGATTTAGATTCAGGCCAGACAAACTAATCCATACCACTTTAGCATACTGTATTTGCTAAGCTTTCCAGTCCTGTCTACACCACTATGTCATAATAACTTTTCTAACTGATTGAACTATATATTAACTAAAAGTATATATTGTGGGTTTCTATTGTTATCTTCTGCAAACTTACTAGTTCACAGTTTTAGCCAAAGAAAGTAAAGTTAGTTTGTGTGGAAGATAAAATTGTGAATGTATATTTGATATGTTATATTATCTGTACTTAAAAATGTGTGACATCCCTTTTATTCATAATAATGAACAGATAAGTTGTATTTATGGAGTATACCTGAAGCCCAGTTCAGCCATCCTTTAAATATATAAAATTTGCCATCAGAGAATCTGTAGTGGCTTAAAGCAATCTAATTACTACCATCAGAAAACTAATCACACATGTGCATACATTTTATATACAGTATAATTGTTTTGCAGTAGACAAAATTCATGGCCTGCACTGTGGTTATAAAAGGCCTCTAACCATGACTCTGCTCTACCAAGCTGTTAGTATAGGACTTCCATCTGTCAGTTTTAAGGAATTCTGTCAATTTTTATCATGTAGTAAGACACAGTCAAATTATTTCCATAACTTTGAAAGTTACTCATTCCACACTTTCTTTATTGTTTTTTGGCATTTGAGGCTATTTTATTGCTCTGACCAAATGTCTGTGTCTTGATAGCAAAAACATTTGCTTTTATCTTGTCTTACTTGGTATTTTTGGAAGAACAAATTGACAATTCTCATGAATGATTCTGAGTTAGTAGAGCAGCATCTGCTCTTCCTCTTTTGAAGATCACCAAGACATAAATTTCACCATTTTAAAAGCAAAATAATTGCCCTGTGTGAGGTGTCAGAAAAAAAAAATCTAGTGTCAAAGTCTGGAGCACTCACCTAGAAAACCTAAAATCATGAGTGTCTAGTTGGTAGATGCTAGCAAATGCTATTCACACCAATAATCTATGTCCATAATCATTCCTGAACTAGCCTAGCTTGTTTTTACTTACTTGTTTGGGTCTTGACATTTGTCTTTAACAATTTTGTATCCAAGATGAATTCTATTTTCAAAAATTTTAAATAGTGAGGGAGAGGGTGATATGTATCCATTGCATTTGATAGTACATTCCAGCTAAAATTGGTAAATAAAATATTTTTCAAATGAATCCTTTACTTAATAATGATACATGGGTTTACCTTTTCATTGCTCACTCTGAATATTTTCATATAATTTTTACTTGTAGCATTCCTTTAGTGGTTCCTTTTTGTTACATTTGTAGTTTATTGGCTGATTACATTTGTAGTTTATTGGCTGATTTTCTCAAAAGATGCATCTATCATTAAAGATTCTTGGGAATATACTCAAAAATGTTAAAATGCTAGGCTTAGTAAAATTACAACAGGCATCATAAACCAGATTGAGAAATATCTTGCCAGATAGTAATTCTCAGGAAGCCATTTGGAGCTTAAAATTCTTGTAAGTAGTTAATACCTTAATAAAAAATGTATTTTCTCCCTCTTCGTTTCTAACATTAATGGTTCCTGTATAGATCAGTAAATTCTATATAGCTATAATTGTAAAATATTCCTGGCATTTGTATGCAATTGTGTATAAATATTTTTTCTTCAGAGAATCAAAAGGTACTGAAAAGTTTTCAGTAGCATAAATTATCTTTAGGAAATTAATTTAAAATTACATTACAGCCATTGGGTGCATTTTTTCAAAGGTGTAGATGAATCTCTTAATGACCAGTCCAATATCTTCGTGAGTTTTCCCTTGAGAGGAAAATGTTTGTGTGAACCCTGCAATCAGGCTTTGTAACTGCCAGATATGAAAAACTCTGTACTTGAGTTGACAAGAGAGTGTGGTAGCAGGCAAAATGTAGTAGAGTGCTCAGGGACTGCTTCCTAGCTGGCAAATTTTAAAAACCCAAGTCAAGGAAAGACCAAAGAGAACATGGGGATAAAGCCTTGTTACATGAGTTATAGGCAGTCTATCCATGTGCCTGAAATGAAGTGGAAAAAGCCTTATATTGAACAAGACAGATCATAAGGGGCCTTGTCAGAGTAGTAAAGAGGTTAAATTTTATATAGCTTTATTTATTGAGTTTTAAAAGGAGCAAAATGATTCAATTTAACTCTAAAAAAGATTACTCTGAGCCAGGCGTGGTGGCTCATGCCTGTAATCCTAGCACTCAGGAGGCAGAGGCAGGAGGATTGCTGAGTTCAAGGCTTACCTGGGCTACATAGTGTGCTCAGGGCCAGCCTGAATTTCAAAGCGAGACCCTGTCTCACACACACAAAAAAGATTATTCTGACTACTCTAGAGGAGGTAAGACTAATCAAAAGCTATTAAGCAGAAGTGACTAAAACTGTCCAGAAGATAACTATGGAACAAAGCATAAAGGTTAAAGATTGATCATTTAGAAGCACTAGGCACAGATGGTGTTAGATATTAATTTGTTCTGTTAATGAATGGAATATTGTTTTTAGTTCCCCTATTCCAGTGTGATGGGAAAATGAAATAAAGTAATAATGAATTTAATAAGAACCTTGGTAAGATAAAAAAAATGAATTGGTCTGGAAATATAGCTCTTGTAGGCCCCTTATTTGGTATGCATTAAACTCTGAATTTAATCCCTAACACTGAAAAAAATTATACTTTTTGAAAAGATGTCCATCAAGATAATCCAAAATACCAAGTAATAAGGGGAGAATCCATGTGATTTTCTCAGTGCCATAGCAAAATTGGATAAAATAAAATTCATTAACCATTCCAAAACAAACAAAACTCTGGCAGCTAGTATGAAGTTTCAGTTTTACCGGTTTTGAGACCTACCCTGGGGGATTGGTGGAACACACTTCTGAGTGTGTGTGGGTGAGTCCTGGGACCATGGCCTTGGGGTCATGGGGTCCCATCTTTCCACTCTTGGGGTCCCATCTTTCCACTCTTCCCCTGCTCTGCTTTCTTATTGCCATAAACTAAGCAGCTATGCTTCACCACACCTGTCTTTGTCACTTTCTTGTTGCTGGGGCAAAATACCCAAAACCCACACCTTAAAGGATAAAAGGTTTATTTTGGTTTAAAGCTTCAGAAGTTTCAATCCATGGTTGGCAGACTCAGATATAGAAGTGGCATAGTGGAAGGGCTTGGCTTGAAGGAAAACTGCATTTGTCATGGCACCCAGAAAGTAGAGAGAAGGGAGAAGCTGAGAGAGAGAGATACATTCTTTGATGTTATGTCTCCAGTAATCCACCTTTTCCCACCATGCCCCACCTCCTAACAACACATTGAGCTATAGCTTCTCCCTGATCCAACCACCTACAAACACATGAGACTTGTGGGGGCATATTTCAGATCCAAACTGTAACAGCACCCTTCCACCAAGATGTCTTTGCCTTAGAGCTAACAGATCATGAACCAAAATCATGGGCTAATTAAATTTCTACTCCTTTCATTTATGGGTTTTAGTTATAAGGTATGGTATCTCAATATGAAAGTGAACTAATACAAACTCTATTTATATATAAAAAGAAAACCCTCTGGTGAGTCTCAGAGACTAGAGGAGAAGTGGTATGGGAAAGTTCACTCAGGGCTACAGGAATTGTTTTTCCCACTTGGCCAGTGTGTATTCTACCTGAGGCATTATTTGCCAACAATGACCCAGGTAAAGACATTCAGCACCATCGGAATATGTTGCAATGCTAAGCTCTCCTTTTGACTTCCAGTTCAGATCCCAAAGCCACTGGGTTAGGGGTCCTGCTTATCTACTGCTGGTGCCCAGAGGCTAGCACTTCATGTCCCACAGCCAGGCCAAGCATATCTCCTTCACACCATGGCCAGAACATTTTACAGATAGTTTCTGAGTGTCTTTTTCCCTTTTCCTCTTTTAAGCAGAAAGGAGTTTTCAGCGGCTCAATTCCTGGTCTTTAACTCCCTATATGCCAATAGTAGTAGCACCTTTTTCCTCCCATACCCCACTCTCTCCACCCAATTGTGACAAGCAAAAATGTCGCTAGACATTGCTAAATGTCTCCTTAGGAACAAAATAACCTCATTGAGGATTACTAGGATAGATGATAATGTAATGATTCTTTCATAATCTGTGGTTTTATAATATTGCATTTGCCAATAAATTCTTAGCTAGGTGAGGGAAGGAAAACTACCTATGTCAGTCAGCTGAAGTAGTTATTTAAACATACCATGAAATGGATCACTTACAAAGCCGAAATTTACTTTGTCATCATTTTGAAAGCTAGAAATTGAGATCAGGGCACCAGTTGTGGTAAGGTTCTAGTGGAGATCTGATCCTGTTCTTGGTTTATAGGTAGCCACTTTCTCACTGTGTGGTCATATGGAAAAAAGAAAGAGAACTTGTGTCTCTCTCTCTCCTTTCATAAGTGTTCAGATTAACCCTAGCCATCTCTTGAAAGACTGGATCTCCAATACAGTATCATAAGAGTTAGAGCTTCAATATATGAAATTTGGGAGAGCATAATTTAGTCCCTAGGACTTAAGATTTTTAAAAATTATCTCTCCAAACCCAATACTACTTTATCCTTCAGTAACCACTTTTGTGTTATATCAAAAATAAGACAGTTGTTCCTGTTAGTATCACTTTCCTTCAACACATTTTGGAAATTGATAAGGTAAAATATAAAAGAAATTGTTTAAATATGAGAAAGTAAAAGATAATACTGTATATTGCATTTGATATGGTCATATATTTAGAAAATAAAGATATTCTTTTAAAACCACTATTAAAGTTAATAAGAGAATTTGTTCTTAAGGCTGGCTAATTACAGAATTAATAGCTTTTCTGTTAATGTTAATTTGCAATTAGAATTAGAAAATATCTCATTTAGGGCTGGATATTTAGCTCAGAGGTTCCGCTGCCTGCCTCCCAAGTGCAAGGTCCTGGGTTCGATCCCCATAACCACATACAACAATGCTGGGTGTGGTGACTCTCCCCTAGCAGCAATCAACCAGCAATCAGCACCACATACCACAGTGCCGGGAGTGGTGGCTCACGCCTGTAATCCCAGCACTCAGGAGGCAGAGACAGGTGGATTGCTGAGTTTGAGGATTGCCTGGGCTACTAGTGAGCTCAGGGCCAGCCTGAACTACAAAGTGAGACCCTGTCTCAAAAAAAAAAAAAAATCTCATTTAAATACCATATGAAAAAATAAATTATTCAAAATAAATTCAAGAGATAGGAATTTGATCTAAATGAAGAAAATTATAAGATTTTATTGAAAGACATAAAGGAAGACCTGCAAAATGGACGATTCCTATATTAATACATAAATTTATTGTAGTTCCAATCAGAATCCAAATAGGGTTTTTTCCTCCAGATCAGTCAGATAATTTATTATCTCATATGGAAAAAGTGTGTAACAAGTTTCCACTTTAAAAAAATAATCTGAAAGTTAGACTTGCTTTATCAGATGTTAAATTACTATGAATCTATATGTATCAAAAATTATATAAACAATATATACTAACATAGTAATAGACATGAATAACTGAAATAAAATAAAATATAAAATGAATACAAGAAATGATTGGGATTTTGATTTAGTAGAAAACAATTTTTCTCTTATGTTAGTACTACTGATACTAAATTTTACAAGACAAAGGATACAAAGAAAATTTAAGAAGTGTTTTCTAAACCTTAGGACCTTCAAAGCAAGACAGTAGAGTCTTCAAAAACATATAGAAAAAGCAGCAGTTGGTTAAATAAAATTAATACATTACTGCTCAGGAAAGAGAAGTAAGAACAGTGGTAACCAAAGAAAAGAGGTAGATAGAAGTTATTATATTTTAAGGTGGAAATAAGTACTTTTTGGTACATGGGATGTGAGTTTAAAAGTAGGAAGAAAACAGGATTGAATCCAGGTTTTGAGAGATCATTTTAAGGAATACAAAATTACGTATACCAAAAGAGATAAAAGTATTTCCTCAGAATGACAAAAAGAACTACAACAAATTACAAAGTTAAAAAGCTGCCAAATATTATAAACATTACCAAATGAAAAGAAGTAACATACCACTTTAATCACTCAGCTGCCTTAAATGTTTTGGCGCAGTAAACTCTGATATTGCCTTTTCTATAACAATGATTTTTTAAGATAATCCTCTAAAAAAAATGGAAAGATGAGTCTGTCTTTGTTCTAGCACAGATGACCAAAATATATTTTATTTATTTATTTATTTATTTTGAGACAGGGTCTCGCTTTGTAGTTCAGGCTGGCCCTGAGCTCACTATGGAGCCCAGGCAAGCCACAGCAAACTCAGCAATACTTTTGTCTCTGCCTCCCGAGTGCTGGGATGACAGGTGTGAGCCACCAAGCCCGGCATTGTGGTATGCGGTATTGATTGTTGGTGGGCATGAGTCTCCACGCCCAGCATTATATGTGGTTACCGGGGATCGAACTCAGGACCTTGCGCTTGCGAGGCAGGCGCCGGAACCACTGAGCTACCCTCTGGCCCAAAAATATATTTTATTTTTGAGAATTGGCGTACATTAAACATAACTAGACATCTTGTTCATTACATAGATTTTCAGTTTACCTCATTACTTTAAAGAAATTATAGGTTTTGGAATCTTTGATTCTTTTTTCTCTACCTATATCCATCATACTGCTGTCCATAATTTCAGAATGTCTTGAATTTCTCAATTACTACCATTTCCATGGCTATAAACTTACTTTATATCACTTAGTGATTTTACTTTTCTGAGTATTACATATATGTGTGTGTGTGTGCATATATATATTAGAGAGAGACCCAGTATAAGGAATTGATTCACACAATTTTGGAGACTGAGAAGTCCCAAAATTTGCAGTCAGCGGGATAGAGACCTGGGACAGCTGAAGTATAATTTACATCCAAGTCTAAAGGCCTAAAAATTGGGAGAAATAATGGTGCATATAATCCAATAGAGAAGACCAGTATTACAGCTGGCTTGGCTTTGTTTTGTTTTGTTTTTAGAACTGCAACACAACTAACATGTAACTTTAAAATAGTAAGACCTTAAATTTCTCCAAGGTCACATATTATATATGAACTTTTCAATTTAAGTCTTAAACGATAGTTTAGAAGCAACCTTATCAAATGCCATTTTAGACTGGAAATATCTGACTCAGTAATTCAAAAAGACAAAAAGCAGGAAGAGGAATAAGCAATCAATTGTGAGTTTTAAAGACACGCCTGAATCTTTAAGAATAATGTTAGAAATAATATCTCATAGAGCTCAAGTTTGTGAAAATAATAAATGAAAAATATTTAAAAGTGCTGTTAATGAGCAAGAACAAATAATAAGGGCATAGACCCTCTGATTTGGACAAATGGTGATAACAGATGAGAAAAACAGCTGGATGACTCCATTCCTCTAATGCCTGTCTTCTTCATCAAGACAGTGATCCTCAGATTGGTGAGTGCAGAACAAACAAGTTTAAGAGGGAGCTGATGTCAAAGATGAGTCAGAAGATAGAGTACATCAAGTGACCTAGCTGAGATGAACTAGAATACAGATTTCCCGTTAGCTCAAGGATGAGGCTTCTGAAAAAACAACTAGCACCTCTGAAGAATGTGATAAAGGGCAGAGTTGCCAGGCTTTGAAGAAAACAAACATAGTGTACATTTTCAGTGAAGGGGAAAAAGCAAATTCTTCAGGTATAGCTCACTAAGCCTGATATTTATCCCTGTGGAAAATTATAAAATATTAAAATGAATGATTTTCAAATAATACAACATGACACCATGTAAATTCTTACAAAAGGAGGTAATGTTAATCAGTGCTCTACGTGGGCTTCTTAAGATTAAGGTGTACCAGACTAACTTCATTTTCTTTTTGGGAAGATTAACTACTACTTATTAAAAGAACTTATATTTCTTAAGCAGGTTAAAAAATTTGTTTTTACATTTTTAAAATTGTAACATAAGTATATTTTATTTATACATCATGATGACACTCACCATTGAGAATTTGTACTAGTATGTGACATGACTTAATTCTCATTTTTTTCCTATTCCCTACCCACCCTACAACCCCCACCCCTATATACAGGAGTTTGTTTCCCCTTTTTTTTTACCACCACATGTTTTTCTTTCCCCTCGTTATTTACTCCTACCCCCCATTTCCCTTAGGATATTTTCTATTTTATAGTGACTATCATATATTCTAAGACTTATTTACATTTTCAGTTTCTCATACCAGAGACAAGATACAAGATATACATACCTGTGACCTATTTATTTCACTTATGAGTATGTCCGAAAGATATGTCCATTTGTGTATGAATGACTCAGTCTTATCATTCTTTATGGCAGAGTAATACTCCGTTTTATTTTTTAAAAAACACATCTTCTTTATCCAGTCTAGAGTTAATGGGCTTTTTGGGTTGTTTCCAAGATTTAGCTATCACAAACTGAGCTGCTATAAATATGGGTGCACATATGTTGCTGTGCTGATATGGACATATTCAGAGCTGCCATGTTTCCCTGTTCTTGGTTCTTCTCTTCCTTGCTTTTCCCCTTTCCTATTTAGTTTCTTGTTTGCCCCAGTGAGTTCACTCTCCTGAGTCTCATTCACTCTCCTGGATATGGAATTTTTTGTGTTTTTTTCCAAGACGTTCTTTAGAATGTTTTGGAGTGCAGGTTTTGTATTTGTGAAGTTTTTCAAGTATTCTTTATCATGGAAGTATCTTATTTCCCCATCTATTCTGAAAGATAGTTTTGCAGTATACAACAGTCTAGGCTGGAGGTTGTTTTCCTGAAGTGCTTGAAATACTTCCCTCCAGCCTCTCCTTGCATTGAGTGTTTGTGTTGAAAAGTCTGCTGTGATCCTAATGGGCTTCCCTTTGTAGGTGATTTTCTTCCTCTCTGCTTTCAGTATTTCATTCTTGTCTTGTGTATCTGGAACCTTGATAATTATATGTCTAGGTCTATATATACATATATATATGTATATATATGTATATATATATACATATATATACACATATATATGTATATATATATATATTTTTTTTTTTTGAGACAGGGTCTCGCTTTGTAGTTCAGGCTGGCTCTGATCTCACTATGTAGCCCAAGAAAGCCTGGAACTCAGCAATCCTTATGTTTCTGTCTCCCAAGTGCTGGGATTACAGGCGTGAGCCACCATGCCCGGCATTGTGGTATGTAGTATTTATTGCTGGTGGGCGTGAGTCTCCACACCCAACATTGTATGTGGTCACCAGGGATCCAACTCAGGACCTTGCGCTTGTGAGGCAGGCGCTGGAACCTCTGAGCTAACCCTCTGGCCCAGGTGTAGATATTTTTATGTTACAGCCTTTTGGAGTCTTATAGGCCTCTTTCATCTGCATGCCCATTTCTTTTCCTGTGAAGTTTTCTGCTGTTATCTCTGACAATAGTTTTTTATGCCTTTTGCACTGTCTCCTATCTCCTCAGTGACTCCAGTCAGTCTTATGTTATTCTTTGAACCATCTAGAAGCTGCTGGATTGATTTCTCATGGTCGCTTGCCCTTTTCCAAAGATTATGTCTTTCCTGTTCATTGGTTACTATGCTGTCCTCTAGGTCTGAGGTTCGGTTTTCTGCTTCATTCATCCTACTTCACAAGCTTTCATTCTCCTTCATCATCACCTGGAGCTCTGCTTAAATCTATTTAAAAGGTTCCATTGCTTCTGCTATGTTGGATTCTATCATCTCCCTGATCTCATCTCTTCTTTAATGATGTCTTTCACTCTGGACAGTATCTCTGTTTTGATCTCAGAGATAAGTTCTGATTTCCATTTTACTAGATCTGCTTTAGTTACCATCTCAAAGAGTCCTGGTGTTTGAGTTTCAGTTTGCCCTATTTCCCTTTTCTCTGAATTTCTCTATGGTGGTGATCTTTGTGTCTGTTTTTTTTGTATATTTTCTCATTTCTACTCTTTTGTTGTTACTAATGCTATTTGTTTAATTCTTTGCCTGATGACAGGGCAATGTTTGTTGCAGGTCTCTTTCTTTCTATTATCTGGGGCCCTTTGGATGTGGCACCTTCCTGGGTTGTCCTCCTTCAATCTGTAATGACCCTTGAGAGTTCTCAGTTCTGATACATCATGGGAAGTATTTGAACAGAATAATCACATCGTCTTTGTTACCAAAATACAATCAGTGCCAACATCAGCATTAAACACAGTAAATAAAATGAAAAGTTTTGTTAATTTCTATTCTGAAGACTTTGAGCTCATGAGTTACCTCTCTGTCCATATGCCAAAATTAAAAATTAATCAGCAATGTGCATACAATATGTAGATCGTAAATGTACCCCCAAAACCCTTTGAGAATAAAAGGTCACTGGGGAATCAGCGAGGTAGGGAGACAGAAAGAGAATGAAATAGGCTTAGTGGACTTATAAAGATCACCTAGACTTGAGAGCCTCATTTATGCCAGCGGGTAACAGAGAATAAAAGGGCATATATAAAACAGCACCAACTGTATGGTGTAAGACTGCTGGAGACACCTTCTTATAATAGTACAGGAGAAGAGATAGGGCAGCCTAAGTGTCTTTTACTTCTGGATATTGCTTCTGACAGGAAGATAGGAAAGGGTGTGGAGACAAGAGGTGAATAGAGATATCTAGGAGTAGCTGGCAAAACAGAAGCTAGATTCCCTTTTTTTTTTTTTTTTTTTTTTAATCTTGCCTAGTCTCTCAGGGTGGCTCCAGCATGGAGAGATGCAGGAAATGGTTCTGAGCTCCTCTTGGGCCTGTGTCTTTACAACACTGCTCTGGGGTGGAGTGGGGGCCAGCTGGCTGGCTGCATTCCTCCACACTGGTAATGGCGCCCGGGGTCTGTGACCTGAGTCCTCTCAGCGTGGCTCTGCGGTGGAGGCCGGCCACAATCCTCTGTGCTGGTAATGGTGCCCGGGGTCTGTGACCTGAGTCCTATCAGTGTAGCTCTGGGGTATAGTGGGTCCAGGCGACAGGCCGCAATCCACTGAGCTGGTAATGCTGCCTGGGGTCTGTGACCTGAGTCCTACTGATGCAGCTCCGGGGTGGAGTGGGGACTGGCCGGTGGGCTGCAATCCTATGCGCTGGTAGTCTCTATTACACATTTTGATTGTCATTTACACTTTTAAGTTTTTCACACCAGAAAAACTGTCAATATTTACACATAGATATAGAAGACAAAATGGCAGTTAGCAAACAAAAAATAGAAAAATTTCTTTAAAATATTAAGGGACCATGAGAAATCACTCGAGCTACTGGATGTTCCAAAAAAAGAATAAGAATATTCATTGGAGTCATTGAAGAAGTAGACGATACACAAAAGACATAAATGAACTTTTCACAGAATGATCAAATAACACTTGTTAAACTAGGAAAAAGAATTTGACATGAAGATAAGGCATGTAGAACTTGAACTGTCCACGTGTTTTTTTTTTCTTTTTTTAAATCTGCAGGGTGGGAGATTTAGCTTAGTGGTTCTGACACCTGCCTGGTAAGTAAGTGCAAGGTCCCTTGTTTGATCCCTGGCCACTACAAAGAACAGTACCGGGCATGGTGACTCACACCCACCAGCAATCAGTACCATATACCACAGTGCTGGGTGTGGTGGCTACCACTATAATCCCAGCACTCTGGTGGCAGAGGCAGGAGGATTGCTGAGTTCAAAGCTTGCCTGGGCTACAGGGTCAGCTCAGGGCCAGCCTGAACTATAAATAAAGACCCTGTTTCAAAAAAAAAATCTACATATGGGCATATAACAATCAAGATTCCAGAAATCCAACACTAGAGTAAAATATTTAAAAATGGTTAGAGAACACAAACAAATCACATACAAAAGAAAATTCATTAGAATCACAGCAGACTTCTCACCACAAACCTTCATCAAGGTAAAATATTTCAAGTCCTAAAAGGAAACAACTCTCAACCCAGATTGATGTATCCTGCAAAATTATCTTTCAAAATCAATGTAGCAATATTTTAGCTTTTTAAAACAACTGTTTCATATATGATGTTTTAAAGGATGCATATGTCCCTGACATTAAGGGAAATACTTTTGCATTCTGTGGTGGCCACAGCTATATGAAACTTTCTTTGTGTTTGGTTTCTGGTAGGGGTTTTGAAGAGCACTGTATATGTAGCAGTTCAAAGGAGTTTTGAGTCATATAAAAATACATTCCTAGAAATATGAGTGAAGAGTAATGTCACCATGTAATCTAAGGTTACTTGATACACTAATAACATTATAGTAAAGACAAAACATTATATATGTTAATAACATTATATATGTAAAGAAAAAACAAATCATCCTGTTTGTGTATACTCGTGTGCATACATGAACTAAGCTTAATTATGACACTTGAAAGGATGAAGAGCCACACTTTGTATTATTTAGATTGTTAGTTTTTATTTCAGGCCGTGTTTACTAGCTGTTTAACCTTATATAAGTTACTTAACATTAATGTGCCATAGTTTTTCATCTATAAGATAATCAGAGTAAGAGTGGATATCATTGCCATTAAGTGACTTAGTGATATAAAACAGAACATTTGTTGCCATAAGAACTTTATTAATAAAACAGTAAAAATTTCCTCTAGTTAGATAATAAACTAATTATTATATTCTTGATGGTTCTATTTGGAAAAATAGGATAGGGAAAAGTGCCAGTAGTGCTGAGAATTTGAGTTTGCTTCTGCTTATCATGAACTAAATTTAGCTGTAGCAAAATGTATCATGATTATTACAGCTAGAGTATTTCTAAATATCTATTGAGGCTCCATCATCCAAACTGATTACTATTTTAAGGAATTGGACTGTCAAGTAGATAAGTAATCTCACAGGCTTAAGCAAACTGATTAAAATTTTATTGTAAAGAATTAGGTTGTCAAGAAGATGAGTAATCTAGTAGGCCTGAGCAAACTTCTTGGGTTTTGCATAAAATGCTAATATTTTGCAACCTTTTCAGATCATCCTTTGAGAATTACTACAAACTTACCTCTCACTTTACTTTGAGTAGAGGTTGCTCTTTAGAATGAATTATAGTATCTGCGGATTATCAGTAGTAGGGAAATGTGTGTATGCAAATGAGGATGCTCCTACTATGAAATACATTTCATTGTATCTCTGGGACATTGATATTTTGTGTGCCTTATGTATTTTGTCCTATATATTCTTCACTCTAAGGGCATAATTAGAAACCGAAATTTCTTGCTTGACAAAGGTAAGAAGGTAAGAGCTGGGTAGAAAGTAATAGTTGTTTTCAAATAAATGAAGTTTATTATGCAGAAGAGTAATTGGACACCAGCTTAAAAGACAGTAGACTGATTTATTCTGGAATTTGAGCTATTATATTAAAAGACTGTAGATCCCACAGTCTCCTGATTTCATTCATTCCTTTAATAGTTGTATTGAACATAGACTTGATGTCACTGCCTTCACTAAACTGAGGTAAGAGTAAACCACAAGTTAAACATTGTCCCTATTCTCAGGGTTCTCATATATAAGAAGCATCATCAATGAACAAACAAATAGAAAAAAATCTAGTGTTATAGAGAACTAAATATGGCATAGATACAGAAAAAGTAGGTCGTTACTTCAGATTGAGTGGCCACAACAGCCTCCGTAAATAGCTGACATCTCCACTGACACCTGAATAATAATAATACAGAGCCATAGTTGTGAAGATAAAGAAAAAAATCAAATTCTAGGAGTAAAGAACTAATACAAAGATCCTAAGATGAGAGAAAAAATGTGCCCAAAAAGCTGTGGACAGAGTTGGTAACATTTACAGCAAGTTCAGAGGTACAGAGTCAGATCATTAGTGGAATTACAGGATGAGTAAAGAAATACAGATTTTAGCAGTGATCAGAATCTAGATAGTAAGTTTTAAGCAAGAGTCATGACCTGATTTATATTTTAAATGTAAAAAATTTTTTTACTATTATATGGAAAATAGCTTATGAAAAGTCAGAGTGCAAGCAAGGAATCCAATTGAAAAATTACTGCTATAGTCCAGACAAGAAGTGGAGAGATCAATTTTGGTGTCAGCAGTGCTAGAGCTTAGGGATAGATTAGAAAGAGAAAAGAGGAAATTACAATCTTAAGTTTTTGGTCTGAGCAATTTGGTGGAACTGGTGCCATTTTCTGATACTTGTTACCTTGGGGAAGGATAGGTTTGAGTGAAAAAAATGAAGAGTAGTATTATGGCAATATTAAGTTGTAGATGCATCATTCAGTAAAAAAGCATTTTCCTGATATGCATATAAAATATATAATATACCTAAAGTAAATATGTGACAAATTTTCCTTTATTATAAAATATTATCATAGCATTAAAAACAAAGAGGACAAGCAGCCCATGGACTACAGGTTTTACCTGCTGCTCTAGACTTACTTGCAAGCATGAGAACAGATGGTATCACTTAAAATAATAGGCTAAATTATTGAACCCCTGAGTACTTAAGCTTTTAGATTAGATAGAAGAGGAAAAGGAACCAGAATGGAACCCTGAGATAAAGCAGCCAGTGAGTTAGGAGAAAAAGCAGCAGACATAGCAAACCAGGAGCTGGACCACACAACCCTGGAGAAGCCTATCTATCATACTTAATAATGTTCTAGGGTTCTTTTATTGTACTGTATTTGTCTGAAATTGCTCTCTTCCTTCTTTAAATTGTCAATGCAATGTCCCCACCTGATCCCTCTGCAGCTTTATCAAGGATAGGTACATTATTTTCATTAGGCTTTGTAAGATATGGGAAGTAGCTGTTGAATTTTTATTACTTTATCAGTGTCTAGGTTGAGAAAAATTGATTTTCTTCAGCTGGCTTATAATGCACATAAGGTAAGTAAGGTGCCAAGAAGTGAAATGATTTTCCATATATAAAAATTTAAAGGAAACAACAAAACTAGGACTATAACCCATGTTTCTTAGTTGCATTTCTTCTTACTCTATTCTCCTTTTTTTGGTTTATATAGCTTTCTATTTTTACCCTGTTTATAATAACATCTTTCAAAGTTCATTGTTTAAAGTATAAAAACCTAGAAACATCTGAAATTATCAGCTTCATAAAACTGATACAGTTTTCCTTTCAGGAATGGGATGAGGGCCAGATATTTAGCCCAAGTGGTATCGCACCTACCATGGAAGCACTTCAATCCCCGGTACCACCAAAAAAAAAAAAAAAAAAGAATGGGATGAGGTATTCATTCCTTCAGCTTCTATGATTTTGACATCAGATATCTCTCAGCTGAGTCTTTCTTTGGAGATTGACAAGTCAGAGTCAAGTAGATTCAGAAGCAATCCTTATAAGATAAAAGTGGTAAATCTGGAATCAAGCATAAACAGGGATAGAGCATACAATTAAGCTGTATTTGTGCCTTTTCCTTATCACAGAGACACAACTGTCCTGTATGGCTAACTCATTAAAGAAGAAACTATAGTTCATAAATGGTTTATCCTGCGATAAGGGCCAGTCTCAAAGTAGACTGCTACTGCAGACCTCACTCAGAAGGTGTCTCCCAAAGGAAGTTATGAGGGCAAGTCCTTGCAGTGGTGGAGCTTCAGTCATTATACCTACTCATGTACCTTGAATGGGAAGAATAATGGACCAGAATAGCAACTGTACCAATTCATGAACAGGGGAAATGATTTATAGTGGGCCCTAAAGTTATGACCAGCCTGACATACAAACAGCTTTGGCAAATTAAACTAATAGAGTACCAGGGATTAAGCTCAGTGGTTCTGGCACCTGCCTTGCAAGTGCAAGATCCTGAGTTTGATCCCCTGTACCAAGAATAATAATAGTAATTAAGTTACTAGAAAATTTATCTGCCTCTTGTTATCTATAACATATACACAGATAAATAGCCAGATCTCAGCTGTATTGATTTACAATCAGCCTTCTCTCTGGAACTGACTGACTTTGTAAGTCAGAGGTCCACTGTATCTTATTCAGGGAACAGGAAGAACAAAAATTAGATAACAAAGTGTATGTGGGGCAGATGTATGTGGGTAGCCTATGGGAATGAGCCCAACTAGGAAAATATTTGTATTACACATAATTGGCTACTAGAGAACCTTTCAGAAGGGTATCAACCACCAAAAATGGAATGTCTTGGTCAGTTGGTTCAGCCAGAGCCTATCATCAGTCATTGCAGTGCTGGCTCAGTAGTCTCATAAACAAAACAGTCATGATAGCATGGATAGAGGTTACTCATGGGCTAACAACATGACTCCCATATATCAAAGCTAATACAGCAATTTCTACTCCCAAATATCCCATCTCCCAGTGACATAGATAAACCAAGATTAAGCAATGATATGTCATAATCTTCCAGGACACCAACCAGTGACTTGGTGGCATATTGGCTGCACTGAACTCAATCTTCCAACAATCTTGGTGTAAAAAGACCCTAACATATTACAGGTTCTTGCCTTAGCCAGCACCACTATCCAAGTGCTTAAACAGTTGCCCATTGGCATGAAATTTTGCACAACACTGCATCAGACAAGGCCCAAATGACAACAGAGAACATACGTGAGATTTATTGGTTCCATCATAAAGTGCACCTTATGGAAGTTATCCATCTGATTAACTAATGGAATAACCTTTGTAAAGTGTAACTGACATACCTATTGGACATGATCTTCTATAAGAATGGAGTGCCCTTCTAGGACCTCGTACAAACCGAATCAGTTACCATGGTGTGAGGCCTTCTCTTTGGTGGGAAGAATGTACAGGACTGCAACCAAGAGAAGGAAGTAGAAGTGGTCCTATTCACCATCCCTCTGAGTCAATAACTCCTATTCCTACAATTCTTGACCATGTGCATCTTGATGATCTGCTTCATCAAAACAATAAGAGTCCCATTAAACTATAAAACTACTATTGACATTTTAGGGTTCTCCTGAAAGGAAGAAGGAAAGGAAAATTGTACACAAGAAAAGAAGTCACTTCCTTGGCAAGTATGTTTGATTATCAGGTGAAGGGGGGGATGCTACTTCACAACAAAGACAGGGGAAAATAGGTTTAGCCTTAATGGGATCCACAGGAGCATCTTTTGGTTTGCTGCATTTCCTGATTTTCAAAATGACTGGATACATATACCAGTCCAAGAATGAAAAAGTGGATGGTAATTAAAAACTCCGACCATAAGCAATGAGGTTCTGTATCACCTTAACATGTAAGTCACCTGAGTGGCCAGATGTGTTACCTAAGGGTCAGTGGAAACAAGAATAACTAGAAGAGGATGGATACAATAAAGAGTAAAATACATGAGTACATTTAGGTGGCACAGGAGGTGGACTCTTGCAAAACCTATTTTACATATAGATACTCCTCAGGACTAAGGATTTCATTACCTTAGTTGTCAACAGCATTACTGACTGATGTCTCAACTAATTTATTATCTGAGACTACCCTCAGCTGAAAAAATACTACCTCCCTCAGGGCTATGCCTACTCTTTGAGGTTAGTCCTTATTCAAGGACCTGTCCCCTTTGCCTCAGGAAGACACCTTGAGGGCTCATCCTAGCGCCACAACTTCCCGAGGTCTTTATTTCATCTTCCTTATAGCTTCACTCCTTCCTCTTTCTAACACTACTCCCTTCCCTTGCCCATGAACACTGACCTTGCAGACACTCTCTAATCTCTGTAGAATGTTTTTCTTAGAATCTGTTTCTCAAGGACAGCTAGTTCAAGAAAAGTATATGGCGCATTCACATGTGATAATATGTTGTAGTCAGGAGAACAATGCTGCAGTAGAAAATTTCATGAAGTTGGCAAAACTGGGTTTAAAAACTCTGAAATATTTTTTTCTATAAAATAACTGTATATGGGTTTATACAAATGCACCCTGAGCAAAAAAATGAAGTAACAAAATATTAATTGATTAATTTTGTTCCTAGGCTTATGCATTTTTCCTATATTTTTAACAATCAACATTATTAAATATTATTTTAGTAAAAAGGGTTTATTAATGTACTTGTAAAATAAATATATAGGTGGGCCGGAGGGTTAGCTCAGTGGTTCCGGCGCATGTCTCGCAAGCACAAGGTCCTGAGTTCGATCCCCGGTAACCACGTATAATGCTGAGCGTGGAGACACGCCCACCAACAATCAACACCGCATAGCACAATGCCGGGCGTGGTGGCTCACGCCTGTCATCCCAGCACTCGGGAGGCAGAGACAGGAGGATTGCTGAGTTCGGGCGGCTTGCCTGGGCACCATAGTGAGCTCAGGGCTAGTCTGAACTACAAAGCGAGACCCTGTCTCAAAAAGCAAAAATAAATAAATAAATAAATAAATAAATAGGTGTAAAATAGAATAAGCAGAAACAAAAACCACAGCTTTAGACTTGGTATATTCCACATGACTCAATTTAAGAATATGAAACAATTTATCTCTTCCTTAATTCATTCACTGGACTAATGAAAGATATCAGGTAAGGTTGTAAAATAGGAAGCAGGTATCTAGGAATCTAAGTGATAGTTTAGTTTAAACAGTGTTTAGCCATTGGAGGAACTTTAGGATTGCTTTCCAAAGCAATGCCCTGTTTTCTAAATTGCAGTTCATATGAGCTACATTGAAGTTCCATCTTAGTGCAAGCAGGTTGCTCATAGTCTACATGTCCTACATGCAGATTAGTCATGTCTCCTAGGTGCCTTTGTCCACATTCCTAACCAAGCAAAAGATTGGAGAAAGTCAAAAGAATTTGGTTTCCAAGACTTCATCCAAAATACAGGAATGAATGAACCATATTAATTTCCAGAGACTACTGTTCAGCTGTTAAAGCATTTTCCTCACTTTTCCTGCCCAATTACCTAAGGTATGTGTATGGTTACAGAATGTACAAGAATCACTGTGTTGAAAGCAAGAACTTTTCTCATTGGCTTCTTTCTCCCTTTGGCACTCTCAAAGAAAAAAAAAAGGCTAGTTATTATTGGCTCAATTACTTTGCTAGGTATGTAGAGCAGAATTCACCTAAAATCAGAAATAGTATATCCTGCTATCCGGGAAAGTACTGCTTTGCTTGCTTTTTAAAAGATGCTATTCAGCTTTTATAAAAGGTGATGCTTGCCTTTTCTCTCAAGATTAGATTACCTTAAAATTCGTAAGGAAATTTGCCATATACTATAGTTGAACATCCCATTCAACTCCAAGCTTTTTGGAAATAATTCTCATAAGAGGAAGCATATAGTTTTTAAAAACATTTTCTGTCACAAATATTTTAATAAAATAATGATTTATACAAGCAATACCAAGGAATCGCTTTTAAAAGTCAGTGATCATCTTTACAGTTTCATTGAAAATGCAGAACTGTTCTTCAAGTGGTTGTTCCTTGATCAACTCTAAATAAGGCCAAATGAATAACATTAAAATATATTTTTGTGTGAAGATTTTTTTAAAGAAAGTTAATCAAATGTAGTTCAAGGGCAATGTGACTGCATTTAATTTGATTTTGAACTTCATTAATTTGAAGTGGCATGATATAAAACACTTTTAAAAGCCCCTGTATATTTTGAAATTTTTAATCCCCTTCAATTACATAAAATAACCAGAAATTACATAATTCAAAGCTGACTAGTTGAATAAATTGTAAACCGTGCTTCTGCCATTTCTCTTAGGAAGCATAAATTAGCTAGCAAATAGACACATCATCCTTTATCAGCTGATTGAAACTTAAAATTGAACTATACAATTTATAACAAGTGTGATGGCACACTTTTTTTTACTCATAAGACTGAGGAAAAAGGATCCAACTTTGTGGTTTCGATTTTTTGATTTGGGGGATTTTTTAGCTTTTTTTTTTCTTTTAGAGGTAGGGTCTTGCTTTGTATTTCAGGGTTGCCCTGAACTCACTATGTACGCAAGGTAGCTTTGAACTCAGTGCAGTCTTCCTGCCTGAGCCTCCCAAGTGCTGGGATTACAAGTATGAACCACCTTGCCTGGTCAAGAGGATCTAAGTTTAAGGCCAGCATGGAGAACACACTAAGAATTTGTAGACCACCCTCAAAATAATAATTACCATAAAATAATAGTTACTATATTATACAAATGCTATATTATAAAATAATAATTACTGTGAACTGAACTGTACAGTTTAGAAATAATGAGGTTTTTAAGAATGTATCTTTAACATTAATCTAAATTATCATAAATGATATATTAATATATAATTACATTAGTATTTTGCATATTATGTGTTTCTCTGCCAGGAGTTAAAATCTTGGCTGAACATGACAGTTAACCTGAAGCCATATTTTTTCTAAATTGAATTCTTTATTGGTACAATTTGTATACAGCTCACAATCACACACAACATTGGGGAATTTGTACCAGTATATGACAGAAGTTAATCCTCATTTTTACCCACATCCCTATCCACCCATGATCCCCCACCCCTTATATACCTGCTCTTTTATTTTCTTTCAGAATCATATTTATTCTTTCCCCTCATTACATTCCCACACCAAATTCCCTTTGGATATTTCCTATTTTTGTCACGAGTATTATAGCAGTATTATTTTCTTCAGTTCCTTTGAATATGTAATTTTACTCAGCTCCGATTTTGAAAGGGGCAGGGTTATATAATGGAAAAATCTCCTATTCCTGTCGGCAATACACAGTTCTC
>PVIC010033910.1:0-19897 GCA_004025085.1 Thryonomys swinderianus | reverse complement strand
GGCCAGCCGCCGCCCTCGCCCCGCGGCCGGAAAGGCAGAGCTCTGACCGCGGCGGACGGCGCTCCTCACGGACACCTCCTTCCTTTTCAGACCGTGTACGACCAGTGGTTCATCACTCTTTTCAACATCGTCTACACGTCATTGCCAGTTTTAGCCATGGGAATTTTTGACCAGGTAGGTGTTTTCTGCACCTCGCAGCGTCGTGTCTCTGTCATACCTTTTAGCCGCTGCTGGATTCTCAGCGGAAGACATGATTCGTGGAAGAGGTCTAGAAAGGCAGTTGTTTGAAAAGAGCTTGTGCGGGTCCCAGGCCCTTCCGGATCCCCTGACCTTGCTTTCCCCACAGGGTCCGCTGCTCAGACCACGGCACACTCTGCCTGGAGCGTCACACCCTGCAGGACCGATAGCAGCACTCTGACAAGTCCTGCAGAGCGTAGTGTCCTTTATTTTAATCCAGCATTCTCCAAATTTCTGTGACTGTACTTCTGGCTTTCTCCCCTCCTTACTGTGCCTTTGATTCATCCCAGGCAAGGTGCTGCATCGGCCTGCGAGTTTGCGGAGACCATGCAGTGGAGACAGGACCCCAAGGAAGCTGGTGCGGGCTGGAGGCCCCAGGACAGGAACCGCCAGCCGCCTGGCTGCCTGGCACGGGACAGGAGCGGGCAGAGCCTCATGCAAAGCCCGGGAGGAAGGGCACAGATTTCTTGCGCCCCGAATGCACTTGAGCAGGGAGAGAGGAGGGAATTGATTGTAAACATGGTGGGTCTAGCACGTCCGGCCTTGGAAGGTGCTTCCTGGCTGCCTGTGGGGAGTGGAAGGCCAGACAGCTCAGTTTCCCTGGCACAATTAGAGCGTATTATTTAAAAAAGTGTGGGATTTTTGTTTTTTTGAAGCATTTTTAAGGAGACCAGATTTTCTCCCGGCTGTTGTTAAATCCATTTACGAGGTCTCAGTTTCTGGCTGAGCTCCATCCATTGCAAAACGTGGGTCTTGAGGTTCCGAGCTGCCCGGTTCCGCTCCCCGTGCTGCGGGCTTGGTGCTCCGCTCTGAGCCTCCCGGGCACAGGCAGAAAGGGCAGTTTGTGAGAACCGTGTCTGGGGGAATTCTCCAGAAAGTCATGAGCTTCTCGAGACCTTAGGTGGAAAGGACTAAGCGCATTCATTTTTGAGTGCCCATGTTTACAAGTGTTTCTTTTCTTGGTGTCTGTAGCTGCCCAGAATGTGGAATCAAATAATAAAAATAAAGCAGTTTCTGGGAAAACATGGCTATTGTGCAACTCACAAAAAATATAATAAAGCTCCTGTGGCCATCGGGTTGAATGTCTGCCACTCTCCCTTCCTGCTGTCCGTTTGGGCCCTTCCGCAGACTACAGAATCACAGGACACGGCTCTGGAGGGACTCCGTGATCGTCTGGCAGTCTGTTCATTTGGTGAAGAGGAAGTCAGGGCGGGCTGTCCACTCATTGTCCTTAGGCCTCACAGCCAGTAAGCGACAGAACTGTCCAGACCCCGGGCCACTTGACACTGGGATCACTACATAGTTACTGTTGTTATTGGTTCTTATTACCATATGATTTCATGTGTTATTATTTTACCTGCATCGGTAACTGCTTAGGATGTTGCCAAGATTCCTGGATGTTTTACATCTCATTTAATTACGGGAGTGGTTCTAGGAAGCAGATGTCATGGTTGTGTGTCTAGAAAAGAGGAAACTGAGGCTCAGCGTAGTCAGAGAACAGGTCTTAGGCGAGGCACTGTTTCTAAGCTTGGAGTCAGTTTTGCCCTTGTGTGGCTTCCAGGCCTGTGCGCATAACCCCTCCGTCACCAGGCTGGGACCAGGAGCCCACCAGGGTCTCACAGCAGGACGTGGCGAAGAGAACATGTCTGTGCTCTCCATGAGCCTGCTCGGGGGGCTGGGCCCTCCCGCAAAGAGGAAGTGGAACGAGATCACCCCCACACACACACCCTAGGTCACCACCGCTGGCTGCTTCTCCTCTCTCTGGGCGCCATTCATACCCTCCTGGTTCGTTCTGGGCACCTGACTATGGTGCTCACAGTGCGGTCATCAGCATTACTTTGGAGCTGGCTGGAAATGTAGTCTCTGGCTTGGTGACCAGCCGAGTCATAATCTACTCCCCAGGCTAGTCACCCGCACGCTGAGAAGCATCACGCTGGTTTTTCCAGTTCTTGGTTGGTGCTAAACACTCTAATGTCTTTGTCCTGAATCCTTGGTACCTGCCAATAAGCCCTCTCTAGATGAAACGCTTGGGTCTTAACCCTTCAGCCTCAGCCCCTTGAGGGTCTGATCAGCAGTTCCCCCCTCACAGCTCTGCTGCCCCCTGCTGGCCATTACCCCTCACTACATGGGCAATCGCCTGGTGTTCCTGCCTATACAGTGTGTTCTCAAATTCTGGAAGTGACTGAGGCGTCTGCAGCCATGGCCAACTGCAGGGGAGGGTGGGAAAGAAACTTTTATTTGAATCCAAGTATCTGTGTTCAAGTCGAGTTCAGTGTCTGCGCCGTAAGATCTGTATGACCTCTCGTGAATTCCTTTTGGAGGTTCAAGTTCCTTTCCTGTACAATAGAGATGATTTTATTATCTTCTGGGTTGTTGCGGGAATGAAAACAAGATAATGTCTTGTTCTGGCCCAGTGCATATTTGGGCATGCTTAAAAGGCATCTGCTATTTCTGGACTCAGGGAATACAGGGCCCTCTGGTGCTATTCACCCGTCCCCGCCCCCACTGAAACTAAACTCTGTTTACAGGATGTGAGTGACCAGAACAGCATGGACTGTCCCCAGCTCTACGAACCTGGGCAGCTGAACCTCCTTTTTAACAAGCGTAAATTCTTCATCTGTGTGGCGCATGGAATCTACACCTCTTTAACCCTTTTCTTCATCCCTTACGGGGCCTTTTACAACGCGGCTGGAGAAGACGGAGGGCACGTGGCTGACTACCAGTCCTTCGCCGTTACCATGGCCACGTCTCTGGTCATTGTGGTCAGCGTGCAGGTAACCCTGTTCCTGAACGTCCTGTGACTGCCTTTGACAATGTTTTCACTTCCAGTTTGTTGGCCGATCTTGTCTACTCGTTGGGAGGAAAATAATCCTCAAAGAATACTGAGGTTTTCTTTGTAGTTTCACACTTTGAGATGAAAACAGGAAACTTTAACACAAATTACCAGATGTGGAGAATTAACAATAGGTGTCTGTAACTTTCACATTTGTAGAAACCTCACAATGAATCACTTCTTTGGGTTGGGCACTGTGTATCAAGAGAAAGGAGTTGACTGCTACTTCCTTCTTGTATTGGAGGAAGAATAATGTTCCAGTGCTAACAGAAAGAGAATCTTCCCATGGTATCTTTAAGACCTAATAACTTCCAGGTTTTAAGTGAGGGCTGACATTTACTTGGCCATGCATTTCTGTAGAGTTACTCAAGATGTTTAAGGGGCTAGCTGTGCACATCCACAGCTCCGGTGCAGGGAGCCTGTGCCAGTGGAGATGAGTTTTGACACCTTTTCTCAGGGGTATCTTGAGCTATGTCCCTGTTTTCACGTCTCTAGTGCTCAGTACCCTTAGACGCTGAGTTGGAGTTCATAAGCACTTCTACTGCTGTTCGTAGCTCTGGGTGGGTACACCACACAGTGTAATTTCTGCTCTATTTTGTTGCCTGTGATTACTGAGAAAATGGCTCAAGTCAGATGATGTCTTCTTTGCCAAAAAAAGGTAAGTTTCCAATTCTCTGGATTCTCTTTCCAGAGAGAGGAGGGTGGTTATGGGGTACAGGGATAGGTGTCTTTTAGTTGTTACAGCTTCTTTACCTCTCTGTACATTAGGTCTGCGTCTTGGGCCAAGAGCTGATTTGAAAGCTTGTAACTGAGATAAGAGGCAGATCTGAAGGGAAAGGCAAATGGAAAACATTTCTCAAATGGCCTAAACATTATCTTCTTGATAAGGAAGGATAATAAATTGCCTGGGACATTCATTCATAATAGATCTGACACACGACAGGGATTAAATGCTTTTAGTGAAACTCGTCTTTAGAATGAATCCTACATAGTTTGGTTAACTTTATCTTGAAACCTGGTGTATCTTTTTCTCTGTTTCCTTTTGCTTATTCATAAATTATTTTCTTGTATGCTATTCTAACAGCGTCGGTGCTGTTTTCACACTAGCTTTATACTTAGAAGATATTTTTCCCATAAAGCACCCAGTTCTGGCTGTAATTGGATACCAGAGCTATATTTCTCCTTTTTCATAATTGAAAAGCCACAGGAACAATTCTGTTTTATAAAATTGCTTAAACACACACGCACACACACACATACACACACACTGTAAAGTGTTGCATCCCCATCGTTTGGAGGTTTTGAAACAAGTTGTTGCAAATTTCTTAACCCTAATGACAAGTTGTATGAAGATATCTCCACACTGAGGACTCAAGGTGACCCTTGGGCCCCGGCTCAGGTGGTTTCAGGGGTGGTGTCCGAGTCTACTGGCTGTCCGAGGCTGTCGTGGCTGTCTGTCTGTCTGAGAGCCGCTGTCTACCTTCCAGCTCCCAAGGGCAACAGGTCCTGGCCCATCAGGGCGCCTCACTTACAGACCCCAGCCACGCTAGCCTCTCTCAGCCAGATCCTGTCTCCTCTCCGAGGCCCTCCTCTCCCCTGCTTGGGGCTCTCCCCTTGGCTCCCCTCCACGCGAGCCTCTTCAGAGAGGCCGTCTTTGAGCTCCCCACTGAAATCAGGCCCATTATTCTCTGCAGTGTAGTAGAAATCGGCCCATGGCTCACCTCAGCTGTCACCTGCCCTGGGAGGCGTTTTGTTCTTGCACGACGTCTCTCTGCCCGCTCATTAGAAGCTGCAGGAAGCAGAGCCAGCTCTGATGCCAGTTTTGCTCTCCCTGTGCATCTAGGCCCAGCGCATTCTCTGAGGTAGAACAGACACCCAAGGACGTGTCTTGAGTATTAAATAAACGAGGGAGATTTTCAAGGACATTTTCCTTGTACTGATTTTATCAGAAAAGGAGGCTTCTGCTCACATCAGATCCCTAGGACTTACTGTAACTGACTTAGGTTTACAGACTATGTGGATGATTTTCAAATGTGGTTACTTTTCATAGTTAGTTCCCAAACAGGACTCTGAGAAGGGGAGTTCTGTGCTCAGTCAGGTAGAATGATGGGTTGGCTGTGGAGTGCGAGGATGGAGCGGCCTTCCCCAGCAAAGGACTATGGGAAGACCTTTCCCATAAATACGTGCACCCTCATTCATGTTCACTAGGGAGGCTAACACAAGGGCAAGATTTCACATGCATATTTCTCAATAGTATTCTCTAATTACTCCGTAAGGATATATTCTTAAAGTGAGACTTCTGGGTTGAAGGGTATAAGAAAACTTAAGATTCTTTTTATATTTGCCCCAAATCCTTCCAAATAGATTATTTTCAGCTGAAGGGCACAAAAAACCCCTTTCCAACAGACCCGTGTGGATTTAGAGCAGCTACTTTTTTTTTCTTTTTTTTTGAGGCAGGGTCTCGCTTTGTAGTTCAGGCTGGCCCTGAGCTCACTGTGTACCCCAGGCAAGCCTGGAACTCAGCAATCCTCCTGCCTCTGCCTCCCGAGTGCTGGGATGACAGGCGTGAGCCACCACGCCTGGCACTGTGGTATGTGGTATTAATGGCTGGTGGGCGTGAGTCTCCACGCCCAGCATCGTATGTGGTTTCCGGAGATCGAACTCAGGACCTTGCGCTTGCGAGGCAGGCGCCGGAACCACTGAGCTACATCTCCGGCCCTAGAGCAGCTACTTTGGATTATTTTACGGGGTTAAATTGATGACCTTTTGCTGCCCAGGAAGTGATGCGCCCCTAGGTCAGCGCTCTTCACTGAAAGCCTTTGCGAGGAGGGTTCTCGTTAAGACCCGGGGCAGACGTGTCCCAGCGCGCGGCCGGCGGCCGCAGGGTAACGAGGCGGGGCGGAGCGGCCGCGCGCTGTGGCCGTCACACGGCGTCTCTGTTCAGCTGAGCGTCTGGGCTGCAGCGCGAGCCCCGGGCTCCCGTGCCGCGTTCCGGGCTCGCAGCTCCGTCCGTCTTGGCCACAGACTCCGTCCCGGGGATAATCCAGACGGCTCTGCGGCAGCGGACGGGCCTGGCTTTCTGTGCTCCCCGCTCAGGCCGCAGCGCCTCACTCAAGCAAGGAGTGCGAAGTGAAGCGGGGGCGGAGAGCCACGCGGACGGCAGTGCAGACTGAGGGCGGGAGGCGGGGGAGCCGGCCGAGGCGCCTCTCCCTGTGTCCCCGCCTCGCCCCGTCTTGCCTGAAGACCGGGGCCGACCTGCCCTGGGCGGCGGCCCTCCTTCCCGCGTCGGGGTTCGGACTTGACCGTACGGATCCTTCGCTCCCGTCATTTTACTGCCACTCTTTGAGGAAGAGCATCACTTACTTTGATTCCAGAGAAGTCCTGAAAATGTCTATTCTACCACAGAATTCTCAGAAGTCAGCATGCAATGATTGTAACCATTGAAACTCAGCAGTTTTGGCTTCCATAAAAAACCTGCTGTCTTTAATATATGGAATAATAACTTTCAGGAATTCTGTGAATAAACTTATTTTGACAGCAGCATTAATATCCTTTCCTCACTGTCTAAGCTTGGCTTGTCATTGTAGTAACAACCCCCGTGAAATTTCTATGGTCTGTAATTACAGTTATAAATCTTTCTTCCTCCTGATGGTACCGGCCAAATGCTAGTAGTCTCTTATTTTCTTTTCTAACATCAATTTTTCAGTCATTTGAATTACAAAATAGACCTTTAACATTTTAAAACCTATGGAAGTGTTTAAAATGAACTATTTTCCTTTTGTTTCCTTCTTTACTATCATAATTGCCATAATTTATGTCTTTCCACATTTTTTTGCCTTAATACATACAATCACTCTCAACAAAGGAGGATGATAATTATGCATATTATTCTATAATGAGCCTTTTCACTTTGCTAGATATTCTGGACGGCTTTCCAAATCAACACATTGAGATCAATCTTAATCTTTTTAGCAGCTTTACAGAATTTCATAATGTGGATATACAGTCATTTATTCACATTCAAGATGTCTCTTTTTTTGTGAATAAGGCAGTGCTGCAATGCATATGCTAGTATGTATATTTTATGTACTGTCAGATAAATTCCTAGCAGTGAGACCTCTGGGCATATAACTTTGAATTTTTACCAGTCTGCTGAATGAAGAATGATATTTTATTGTTTTTACTTCTAAGGTAGATAGTATACATGTTTAAATTATCATAATTATTATTAGATTGTTTTCCAAAAATACAGTAATTACAAATGACATATATTTCTTTCTTTATGGCAAGACACTGTATTAAAAGGTATAACGTTGCTCCAGAGTCTTCAGGAGGACAAGTGACCCAGGGGACAACATCTGTAATTGTACGTAATGCTACTAGGAGCAAAACCTAGTGTATTAACTAGTCCCCTCTCCTGTTGCTGGGACACAGTACCCAGAACCATAAATCCAATGAGGAGAGATGGTCAGTGTTTTGTGGGCTTCAGTTCACAGTTAGCAGATTCCAAGGCAGAAACATAGTGGGAGAATGCGGTGGGGCAAAGCTGCTAGTTCATGGCAGCTGGGAAGTAGAGCAGAGGAGAAACACCCAGAGAGAAAGGGGCACAGGCCCATTATATACCCAAGATCACACTTCTATGATCCACCATGACACACCCACAAGTGTGCTCTGCGAATCCTCTCAGTGTCTCTCAAGTGAAACATTTAACACAATTAAGCTTATCTACCACATAGCACCCCAGTCAAACATGCCTCCTTAAACAAAACTTAATCTTCAAAAAATATGGCATACTAATAATTTTGCAAAACATGTTACAGTTGTTCTGTGTACAACCAAGAATGTAATAATGCCTTACCCAAAGTCTCAACAGTGGCAGTATTTTTCACAAGTCCAAGTCTAAGTCTCTTCTGAGACTCAAGGCAAACTCTTGGCTGTGAACATCTGTAAAAGTAAATTTAAAATTACATAACTCTAAGTTACTAATGGCACAAGGTAAACATTCCCATTCCAAATGGAGGAATGGGATGACAGAAAAGAATAGGACCAAAGCAAGACTGAGACATAGTACAGCAAACATTAAGTCCTGAGGTTCCATATCTGACATCCAGGGAACATCATGGTGCGACGTGATACTCAGAGAGCAGGCGCAACTCACCCCTGTAGCTTTCCTGACTGCAGCCCACGTAGCCTCTCTCTCCTGCTGGCTCTGCTCACTGCGTGCAGCTTTCCTTGGTGGAGGTACTGCGTTTCCGGCATGTCCATCTTTCTGTGATCTTCACTCCACCTTCAGGTCCATGATTACAGTTTGATATGCCTGCTTCTTGGGGTTACATGGCCCGGCCTCCTGGGCTTTCCTTTGAAATCTGGGTGGCAGCCTCTAAACCCCACAATGTTTTCATTCTGTATGCCTGAACATCACCATCACATAGATGATACTAAAATCTACTGCAAACGCATGCAGTAGATAGGGCTCCATTGACCATGGCTGCAGCAGCTTCTAAGTGCCTGGAAAGCTGAGCTTATAGAAATCAATACTGGAAAACCAGTTTTCTAGGTGACTTTTCTTCAGCAGAGGGCCTAGGGCCTTGTCTCAGCTGAAAGGTTTACACTTTTGCACCTTTGTGGCTGTGATTTTGAGATGCCTTCAAAGCATTATTTTCTTGTCTTTGTACAAAGTTCTTTTTTTTTTTAATGATGCTAATCTCTTCTGCAATCACATCTCCTTTAGTTCCAACTTTACATGTAGTTCTTTCTGTGCCAAAAATTAAGTTTTTCGCAGACTTCTGTTCTGGTTTTTGCTTCTGATTCTCAATATCAATCTAGCTAAAAGCAGCCAGCAATATCCTGAATGTTGGGCTGCCTTGAGGCTTGGTCTCCCAAATCAATCTGCCCACCGCCCTCAGTGTCAGTCTCCTGCAAAGTCTCAGGACGTGAGTAAATGTAGACTTTTTTTTTTTTTTTAACCAGAGGGTAACATGCATGGCTTCTAACCACATTGCAAATGGAATCCCTGCTCTCAGCTCAGATTAGCCTTTACTGTTGACATTCCTGTAAGCATTTTGGTCTACTGAGCTCTAACCAGAATCACTCATCAAACTCAGCTTACAGAACATGTCCAAGCTCCTTTTGCAAACTATTTCCAAAGGCTTCTAAATCACACAGTCAGGTACATTCACACCAGTGACTCCACTTTTCTGGTACCAATTTTCTGTATTAGCTTTCCTGTTTCTGGGACACAATGCTCAACATCCATGACTTAGAGAGGTTTAATTTGGTCCACACTTTCAAGTGACTTAGCCTTTTGTCCGCTAGTTTGACACACAACGTGCAGGAACACATTGGATCGAAAACGCTAAGTTTATGGCAGCTGGGAAGCAGTGTAGAGGAACTGCACCAGAGAGGAAGGGGTAAGGAAGCTGAGAGAGGACCCAAGGTCATGCCTTTATGATCCGCCCAGACACACCCGTAAAAGTGCTCTTCTCCTCTCCCGAGCAATCCCAAGCGAATCAAGTTAACAGAGTTAAACTTAACGGCCATCCCCAAGTCCGCGGCTGCGCTGTCCTAGTGAAACACGGTTACCACTGCTGTAGCCTGGCTGCGATCACACTGGGGCTGGTTGAGCCCCCGTCCTTTCAAAAGAACCGCCACCTTTATCCCATATTTCTCAAATGCTGAGAAAGGTGAATTATTGTGTGCTATTGTCATTATGGTTTTTATTAAGTTTTTGTATTTCAAAGAGATTTTACCTCATATATAATGCAAGCCTATGCCACATAATAGTTCTCGATTATTGTTTCTTAAATTTTATATTTTTATGAAAAACTCCTTGTTTCCTTTTTTATAATATTAGTGTTACTGCCTTTGCTTCATTTAATTTCCATTTGTTTGATACATAATCTGGACCAATCACTTCAGTTTTCTTTATTTTTTTGTCTCATTCTATTAGTTTTTCTCTTTTGATAGAGGAATTTAAGCTTCTTATTTTTACTATAGTTACTTACATTTTTATCTTGCTTTTAAAATATTATGAATATTTAAAATTATTTTCCATTTTTCTTTTTCACACTTAGCATGAAGTATGGCTTTGTATCCTATTCCCATGAATGACTTACAAGTCTTACTACTAGATTCCTATTTTACTGGTGATTTATCCCTATTTTCATAGTCACTTAAAGTTAGTTTCTGTACTGATCTACTAAAATTACAGAGCACATCTTTCCTCAAATATTACACTAACCTATTCTAAACATTTCCTTACCCACTTCCAATTGGATATTTTTTAAATGTTTAATTTTACTTTCCTCTCCTTGTCTTTACTGTTATCCTCAACACTTGCATGTTAATAATTTTGAATTTTAGTTGTAGGCTGTTATTAAATGTCCCTTTAACATGTTGTGACTGTTGAAAAATTATTTCTAAGTGAATACTGCTGCTTATACTTACAATATTATTCACTTAAAGCTAACTATAAACTTATAAGAATCTTTGCTCATCATTTTTTGTGGTTTTACACTACTATACTTTGAAATCTTTATTGTGATCCAGTTTTTATTTGGTTTATAGTGATGTCCTTAAGTAATTCGTTATGATGTTGAGCTCAAAACTTTCTTTCTTTGTCTTGGCATTTACATGGCATATTGAGTGGGTATAAGTTCTTTTTTGTTTGTTTGTTTTTTTTTGAGACAGGGTCTTGCTTTCTAGTTCAGGCTGGCCCTGAGCTCACTATGGTGCCCAGGCAAGCCTCGAACTCAGCAATCCTCCTGCCTCTGCCTCCCGAGTGCTGGGATGACAGGCGTGAGCCACCATGCCCGGCACTGGGTATAAGTCCTTGAGTCTGAGCTTTCTTCTGGAGGAACTTGGCTTCACTGTTTACCAGTTTCACTACAGGTTACTTTGTTTTCTTCGCAAGTACTATCCTTTCTAGAAGGATCTTTTCCTCAGCAGCTTCTTTTCCTCAGACTTTACAGTGTCATCAGAATGTATCTCTTCTCACTAATGTGCTCGGGAGTCAGGGCCTCTCACTATAAACATCTTTGCCATCTGTTATCACAGAGTAGTTTTTGTCTGTCATTTCTCTGGTTCACCTCTCTCCTGTCCAAACCTAGACCAGCATTTCTACTTGTTCCTTTTTCTCTTTCTAAAATGATATTAATTGTACAGTAGACTTATGGCTTTGAGATCTATGAATTTGAAAAGTCTCCCCTTTTAGAAAATTTCATTTCCAGTTTAATATGAGTTTGAAAGTAACAGCATATTGAACATGGTTTTCATTTCTATGTCTTTATTCCTCATTATGACATATTATTTCCATTAATTTATTCCAAAATATTAGTGCATTTCTTGTCAGTGAGATTCTATTTGGTTTCTCTGTTATTATTATTATTTTTGGAACTGGGTATCGAACTCAGTATCTTGCGTTTGCGAGCCAGGCAATGGTGCCACTGAGCTAAACCCTGGACCCATCTATTAAATTTTTAAATTCAGTGTTTTCTCCTTCCACTTTTTTATTCCTGTGCTCTAATTGCATCTCCTTAAGACATATTATTACATCTTGTTGTTATTTTATTGCTTTATCTGTCTCTTCTCTTTGTTCTGCTTCATAGGAGCCACCAGCTCTGGGTTTTGCGACTAAGTCCTGTCACAGGGATTGTGGTGTTTCTCTGCCTTCTCCTGCCCCGTCAGGTCTCAGTGTCGCTGGCTCTTGAAGACAGCGAATCCATATGTGGTGGGAGACAGTGTTGGCGATGTTGGTCCCAGTCTGGACAGCCAAGTGAGCTGGACAGAAAACCAGTATCTCTTGGCCGAGGCATGACTAGCAGGGCTCGGTTTTCAGGGCTTGTGAGCAGAGAAAAGGCTGGCCGTTCATGACCAGTGCAGCTCACACTGAAGGCTCCGGCGTCCTTCTGATGGGGACATTTTGAAGGACAGTGAACTGAAAGTGGGAAGGAGACGAAGTCCTCATGCGTCGTGAGGCCTGCGTTTATCCTGCTGGTAGAGGCCCATCGGCAGACAGGAAATCCGTGGCCCTACCCTGGGCTCTACCGGAAATGCGAACCTCCGCTCGGACTCGCACCCCTTGTGACCGCTGAGATGCACGTACTGACCCCAGAACCTACTTTTTCTGCTCCGGACAATTCAAGGATTTATGTTCACCAGTAGTTTTCCTAAGTCTACAATAGCGCCCGCTCTTCTTTCAGTTGAACTGCCATCACGTATTACTGGGAGGCAGATGTGCTTCGGACACACTCTCGGGTCACCCTGGGCTCTAGTTTCTGAATTTTATGTCGGAAGAGGATTAAGGATTTTCCTTTGTTAGGATTTGAGCACAATTCAAAGATAGGATCATCAAAATAACTTGGAATGTTTATGTAAAAAGATTATGCTTGTGTTAAAATGGTCATGTGGAAATTCACGTACAGATTATAAAATGTCACAATTGCTCAGTACAGAAAGACTGTTTTTCCCCAATAGATCAAGCTTGAGAATAACTTGGACAGTGACTTTAAAATTATAAAACCATCTTGTTTCCTTATTTCTCATGTAAGAAAACCTCAATATTTAATCTTCAGACACTGCATCCACATTTGGCATCCATGGTGGCCTACATATATAAATTCTGAAGTCAGTTTCCCTGCAAAAATGTCAGATTCATGGTCAGTCTTCTGTGTGTGGATAGGAAGCAGAGGCGCCTGGGCTGGCCTGGCTGCTGAGCAGTGTGACCTTCTTGTCTTGAAGCAGTACTAGAGAAGGACTGCACGGTAAACCCGTGAGCTTATAAGCCTCAAAGATCTCTCTTTGCCTCTGATTTACTTACAGATTGCCTTGGACACCAGTTACTGGACGGCCATTAACCATGTCTTCATCTGGGGCAGCGTCGCTACTTACTTCTCCATTTTATTTACGATGCACAGTAACGGCATCTTTGAAGTGTTCCCGAACCAGTTTCCATTTGTTGGTGAGTTCCACTGTCTTGTGTTTTACACTCTCATTCGTCTTTCTTTTTTTTTTTAATTGAATTCTTTATTGGTACATTTTACATACAGCTCACAACCACATGCAACACTGGGGAATTTGTACCAGTAGAGGACACGAGTTGATTCTCATTTTTACCCATAACACATTAGATCGTGTTGGGTGAGGCCGGAAAGGACCCAGGATCCTTTCTTCAGGAACTGACTGAGCCAGGCCTCTGAGCATTTCCACACTGTCAAGAGTTGCAAAAGAGAAGCGTCTGCTGTCCCTGCCCGTCGCAGAGGACCCTCAGCAGCCCAATCAAGCTGCTGGACATTGGTCTGCAAGTGGCCTGAAGAAAAGGCACTGCAGTCAGACAGCCAAGTCTCCAAAGCCAGTCCCAGCTCTTAGTGAGCAGTATGACCTTGGGCAAGTCTCTTCTCCTTACCATTTCACGTCTTGATTGATAAACTGGAGAGACGAATAGCTTCTACTGTCACTATGGAGGTTAAATATATAACACATGCAGAATATTTAGCATATATTATGATCCGGGCCACCACATTTTCAGTGTTGGTGGTGATGATAGTGGTTAATGTTATTTAAACAGTTGTGTCTTGATTACTGGTTGGGGGCAGTGCAGGAGGACTGAATATCAGCAGGGTAGCAAAGCGCCCTTAAGAGACCTGAGAGCCTTGAGATTCTGTTATTACCCTCTCTCTGGTATAGACACAAAGTGAGTTACCACTGCAGTCCACATTTCTAAGTCATTCTCAAGCTATTAAGGTAGCTTTTCCCAAGCTTTCAGTTATCTTGTGAGTGCAGGATAAGTAGGGAACAGAGATTTTCTGAGTTTATTTCAAACCAGAAAAGAGCAACGCATTGTGACATCCTTCTTGAGCTCATTCAAGCAAGATTGGGATTTGCATCTGCTGTTTGGGGAGCTCAGTTTGGAAAACAGTGTTTAGAAGGCTGAGTCATGTAGGAAGAAGCATCAGGACAAGCCAACTGTCAGTTTAGACAGTTCTCCTTGTGCCAGAGTACCTGAAATTCTAACTCCATTTAAATGCACACGTACAACTTACGAACATTTTTCTTCACCTTTTGCCTTTCCCCACATGGATCTGGAAATCTTTAAAGTGGACTCTTACTTAATATGTAACGTTAATACTTTGTTTACCAAAGATTCTGACCATGGAGAGACATGCTGGTTATGAGTCAGAATAAGCCGGTTAGGAAAGAAAGACTAAAACTATTTCTAAGTTTTGTTTTATTTATTGGTACGTATTCATGTTGGGGGTGGGGATTTGCCAGATTGGAAAGCTCTTTGAACGGATTAGCAGACGCGCAGACCTGAAGAGCATCCTGAAGTGCATAATGGGCTGGAGGAAGCAGTGTGAGCGGACTTCTCCTCCCCTAAGCTCACGGCATCCCAGGAATTAATTAAAGAGCTCCAGTGAGACTTTAGATCAACAGTGGGGTGGAAGGGAAAAAGTGTTTTCCTTTAGTAACCAGCAGCATGCAGGAGTGTGGTTTTACAATGAAACTTGTTTTACTCAGCTTTGCCTGGGGGGTTCTGAGATTTAAGGAGCCCAAAAAGACCTTTAATTTACTGAGTCAAGTTTATTTCTGCTCATGGCTGAAGGCAGAGTCTACTCCACAGAGGCAGAAAAAGCAGACATCCCAACCGGTAGCCAAGCCCTCACACCAAAGCCCACTTCAGTGGTGTTAAGACCGGACGGAGCCCTGGAGAGGGAGCGAGGAGGCTGGAGGGATCGTCAGAAATCCCTAGAAAACGAGCAAGAAAAAAAATTTATTTTGATGGCAAAAACAGGGCTGGTGTCTTCCCACGGGGCCCGTCTCTCTGCCTCCCTGACCGTTCTTGCCGCACGATACGAGGGTGAGAAATACAAGGAAGGAAACCGATTTCAGATTTGGACGTGCGTCCCGCTGCTCCGTTGCCCTGTAAGCTGCCGGCTGGGTGGCCGGCAGGGAGGAGACGCCCCTTACACAAGCCCAGGCGCCCCCAGATGCCTGGCAACTTGAAGCAGCTGCCAACCTTTCAGGCAGGTTTTCTGGGGCCGTTGCCTGGAATTTGAAAGTTTGGCCCTGCAGTACATGAAGCTTGCCTCTTATTTTAGCCAGCATCTTTGAAATGATGCCTGCATTCCGAACATTTATGTTGAGTTTTGAAGATATAATTTGATTTAAGAACTCACAAAGGTAAACCCCACCTTTTAAAGATGCAGTCACACCTCAGGCCCCCTCATTAATTCATTCCAGAACTCTTAAAGAGTGCTGAAACCAGTGGATAATGAATGAATTTTTGCCATAAAATAATTAATTAAAAGGAATTGGTGAACATTTTTCTGGGCTTATATTAGCCTTTTAGGTTTAGTGTTACCACCGTTAACTTTTTGTGTGTGACTCACAGTTACTTAAGTGCAGAAAAGCACAGTGAGGAGGAGCCCAGGGTTCTGGCTGGTTCCGTGCCCTGTGCACCGAGGTTTGCTGTGAGGCTGCTTCATAGTCAAGGGTCTCGAGGTTGGAAGAGAGAGTTGTGCTCTCTGAGGGGTGCCGAGCTGAGCCCGGCTCCCGGTGTGCTTCGCTCAGGCCAGCCGTCCCTGGGGGTAGGCTTGATCCTGCCCCTCTTCTCATCGTGCTGAAGACACGGTGCCAGGGAAGTCGCCCCATTCTCCCAGGGAGTCCATGGTTCATCGCTGCATAGGAGACTGACCAGCAAAGAGCCTCTTAAGTTGGTCCTGTTTATAACCACGAGGTGTATTTCCCTTTAATTATAGGAAATGTATGGCATTCTTTGACCAAGAAATATATCTGGCTCGTTATTCTCTTGACAACAGTAGCCTCGGTGATGCCAGTGGTGGCGTTCAGGTTTCTGAAGATGAATTTGTACCCAACCCTGACTGACCAGGTATGTTGTGTGTGCTGAGTACTTAGAGACCGGTTCTCAGCCCTCAGAAGGTCTCCATCTGTGTCTGACTGGAAGCCAAGGGGAAGGCTGGAGGAATTCCCCAAACCAGCACCCATAGGTGCATGGTATTAATCAGACCGGATGAAACCACCCACATCTTAAAGCTATAGGTCCTGTGGGCCAGTGGAGAGAAGCTTCTGGAATAAGTGTGGATGGAGATGTAGGGAACAGGGGAAGGCAACGTAACTAAGACCTCTGCAGTTAAGTTCTAGTCTCCTGTGAGTCTGACAGCACAAGGCAAAATAACTAATAAATAGGCAGAAATGAGACTTAGAAAAGAAGCTGAACTTGGGCCTGATCCATGTTATTCTGGGCAGCAAAGACTGCAAACCTGAGGTTTCTGTGCCTTTTATTCAGTACCTCCAGGGCCAGCAAAGTTATAGGTCACTCAGAGGGCAGTAGTTTTGGTACCTCAGAGCAATAAGGAATTACACAGATGAAGGTCGCAGTGTTCTGCCCTGGAACACCACAGTGCCTGGGACCTTTGGGGTCTTTGCTGTTCCCAGAGGCAAAGATAAAGTGCCAAGTCCTCAGGTCCACATATGTTATAGCTGGTCTTCAGCCAGGAAAGCTCAGCCCAGTTTTAGTCTCAATTGTCCAATTAATTTTCCCAAATAAGAATGTTCCTGACATGGAGAGTCAAAAATTACAAGTGAGTTGGGTGTTTTTAAAGGCTGAGTTTTGTAGGAGAAGCTCACTGGAGTTGGCTTGGACAATTGCTCTAAGAGAAGGGCGAGCCACAGGAGTTACTGATTTGAAGGTAAGTAAAGGTACAGTAGAAGGGAGAGAAGAAAGAACTGAGTCAGAGGCTATAAATGCTTGCAGAAGGATAGAAGCAGATGGAGAAATGAGGAGGCAGTAATACCTTCCAAACAGATAAAAAGAGAATAGCGGCATGATGGATGGATCAGGAAATACAAAGTAGAAGGAAAATAGAATAGATTACCAAAGTACTTCACTTGGGGAACAAGAAGAGAATTTGAGATTTCATGGGAAGAGGACTGTAAACCAGACAATGTTAGGTTAAGACACAGGCACGAAGAGAAAGGAAGAAAGGGGGTGCCCACACTGGAGCCCTGACACAGGAGAGGGAAACCCTGGCGAGGGTTTGGGATCAGGCCTATGACCCTCAGAACCAGAAGGCGACTTTTAGAAACAGGTCACTCGCATTCTGCAGCCAAAGTACGAAAACATCCCTTCAGAAGATTAGAGTCCCGGTCCTGTCTCTTTCCTTTGCTTCTGAGCTGATACAAACCTAGGAAGTGACGGACAGGCTGAGAGGAGGGTGATGATGCTCGTTGCTCCTGTGTTCGGTCTGACTGCGATTGTCTGCTTCACAGCCTTCCTCTGACACGCAAATCGGGATCCAAGCAATTTGCCAAATCAGACAACAAGGTTGTTTGCAGGGATCCTTTCGTCTTTTCCTCCTTTTGGGGAAATGAAAGACATGTTGGAAACCAACTCAGATGATGTTGAGTGCTTCAAACGGCCACAGCATTCCAAGAATGAATCAAACCCATGAAAGTTGTAGGACACATTGACCTACCACAAGCATTGAAAGTTTCTGTCTCTCATTTTCTAAATTTCTCATACTGTTGGGCTCAGAGCATCTGTGCAGGAGAGGGATCCCCACTGGGGGGGGGGCTGTAGATTATTGTGCTGATGGTGCCTGCGCAGTGGATGAAATCTTTCTGTATACAAGCAGGTACTATACTGAGCATGCACAAGGCCTTGGCTTTCATCCCCAGGATCTATTCTTGGTACAATCAAGACATCCAAAGTGGAGACAGTAATGAAGTTTATCTCAATGCCTCTTGTTCGCATGACAGTTTCTTGATAGGCACCATCTCACTCTTGTTCTGTTCCCCCTCAGGTCCGTCGGTGGCAGAAGGCTCAGAAAAAGGCAAGGCCTGTAAGGAGGAGAAGGCCTCAGACTCGAAGGTCAAGCTCAAGAAGATCTGGCTATGCTTTTGCTCACCAAGAGGGCTACGGAGAGCTTATCACATCTGGAAAAAATATGCGAGCTAAAAATCCACCCCCTACGTCAGGGTTGGAAAAGCCTCTTTGTAATAGCACTAGCTGGCTTGAAAATTTATGTAAGAAAACCACAGACACATTGAGCAGCTTTAGTCAGGAGAAAACAGTGAAACTGTAAGTCAGGATGAATTTGAACCACACTTATCTTTCCCTTCAGCTGGAGCTGAAATTCAGCGGCTCAGGGGTGAGGAGCGGCGGGCTGGCTCCTTTAGCTTCAGTCTGTGGCAGACAGCTGCCAGCACCCATCAGGTTCGGGGCTGCACAGGAAACCGGGCTGGATGGACACTGTCCAAGTCGCAGCTTGCTGGACCAAAGCCTTGCAGTTCAAGTATGGCCTTTTAGCCACCTAGATACCAATTGATCTGGACCCTGGAATCTTATTTATGGAAAGAAGCTTATACCTCTGCGTGGACACTGAATGAATCCTCAGGTGGATACTCAAGTGCATTCCAAAGATGTCCCTCCGAGCTGAGGGCCACACTTGTGGACAGATAAACTGGGTACATAAAGAACAGGTATTTTCTTTCCCAGAGGCACTTACTTCCAAGACAAAGTAGTCTATGTGCCAAGGTGCTTTCAGACAAGGGGCAGCATGTCACTCCCTAGTCTTTGTGTCTACCTTTCTGTCCCACCAGGGACACAAATCACTGCATGGCTGAAAAGCAGGGTCCTGTTGGTATTCTTCTCCACCATTCTCAGGATAGGATGGACTCAACATGTTTACAGCTGGGTGGGCTGGTCCCTTGGTCAGATTTATTAAAAAAAACTCTGGGACTGTGTTATGGGCAGACATGTCCATGAAATCTCAACGTGTGCTCTTGAGTAAGTATTCTAAATACGTTTCAGTGACTTTAATAACAAACTCAGTAGTGATTTTCTGGTCATCATCCAGACCATGGATAGAATCAGCAAAGCACTGCAATTTCAGCTTGAATGAGAGTATTCTCCATCATCCATGGGCAAATACTTCCAACACTTGCAGTGATTAAAACTTGAGAATTAAAGTGAAACAGATCAACAGTCATCTTTTCGATTACTATTTAAATACTCAGGTTTAGAACATTGATAGCCAAATGTCACGTTTGTAATTCAAACATATAAATCTATGTGGACGGGGTTGATGTTGTGGGACTGGTCCCGCCCACGTTTATGTCTGCGTGAGTCAGCAGGGCACCTGCTGGAAAGGACGTTAGGCAGACTCGTGTCCCAGTCCCAGTCTTGTCACCTTTGACCTCCGCAAGCCGGGCGGCCGACGGGCTTCTCCAGGACCCCTCCCCCCTCTGCAAGACGGAACCGACTGTCTACCTCGTGTGGCCGGTGAGGTCGCAGCACGGATTCCCCAGCCACTGAACACATAATTCTCACACAGACGTATGAATCGAGCTTCGTTAAGTCATCGTCGGAGTAGCAGAGAAATTTGAAGAGAATATGAACAGTGGGAATCTCAGTAACAGGAAGACTTTGATGAAGTGAGATTGCTGAGGAAGATCTAAACCTGGTTAGTGTCCTGTAGAGAGGTAAAACTGTAATCGTGGAAGAAAATTTCTTTACCAGAATATAAAAATTAATTGTCATGCCTTATTAGTTTTCTACAAATCAACCTCTAACTTTATATGTTCCTCAGTCTTGCTCCTGTTGAATTATTGGTCAAATTAAATTACATTTTCCAGCAATCTGGTGATTCTTGAGAAGGTTTGGTGAATAATGGGCTTACATGATACCTGTTGGCCAGAATCTCTCTGTCTCTCTCCCTTTCTTTCCCTCTCTCACTCTCTCTCTTCCCTCTCTCTCTATTCCTCCCTCCCTCCCTCCTTCCCTTCCTTCCTTCCCCTTCCTCCCTTCCT
>PVIC010033909.1:0-19907 GCA_004025085.1 Thryonomys swinderianus | reverse complement strand
TCAGAGCCAGCCTGAACTGCAAAGCGAGACCCTGTCTCAAAAAAAGAAAAAAAAAAAAAGAAAAACACAAGACAGACAAAGAGGGGATGGGGAGGACCTCTCAGTCAGTACCGAGCAGGCACCATGTTTATTGATCAGGCTATATTTATACTGATTTAGAAGGGTAACATGACATCAATAATGGTTACTATGATCTTATACATTTATCGTTTGGTTGGTAGAAACAAAAGCAAGTAATCAAGAGATCAGTACATTTCTTAGAAATGAGAACAGAAACAATTGGTAACTATAAACATGATGATCATAAGACTGGAATCAAGTTCCCAAAATGTTAAACTATAATTCTCTTAGATCTTTTCCCTAACTCTAACTTCCTTGTACTACTTTCTATTAATGCTTAACTTTTCAATAGAATGAGACCAGAAGAATAAGTACATCCATCATTCTGCTAATTCTATGAAACTCTGTCCTAGCCCATGTAGAACTGAAAGAGAAACAATACGTTGCTAACTTGAGAGACAATGGTCAGCAGGCCCAGCACAGGAATAGGGGAATTTTCCTGGAGCCAGAACATGTTTTCTGGCGGTAACCCAGGGCAGCTTCTTGTTAGAGCAGATCCTCTGGTATATTTGGGGCAGCACCATAAAGTGCAGACCCCCGACTCAGGAGTTATTCCCCAAAACCCCAGGCATAAATGCCTGGTCCAGTCACATCATGCTGAGCCGCTTCCCACAAAACACAATGAGTTAATGTAGGTCAGGGAGTGTTAGGGGTGGGAGGAAAAAGATTTATTCAGGTAGAAGCTTCTTTATGCAAATGTTCTCCATTTTCCTGCAGAGATTCTGAGTAAGCAAAATAGTAGGTTACTGAGAAAAGGGCTAACAGACTGTTTCAGGGCTGTCAGAAGCAGCTGAGATTCTGCCAAAGGATGGATCCAGGGTTTCAGTGCTTCATATTTTTTGGTAAAGAAATATAAATAAAAAGGAAACAAGCTTAGACCGGGTCTCGCTTTGTAGTTCAGGCTGGCCCTGAGCTCACTATGTAGCCCAGGTAAGCCTTGAACTCAGCAATCCTCCTGCCTCTGCCTTCCGAGTGCTGGGATTACAGGTGTAAGCCACCACGTCTGGCGGTTTAAATATTTTTTAAAGCATTAAGTTCAGCCATAGTATTGCTTATATTTTCGAATTTAGCAATGTAGATAAGACTTTCATAAACAGAAAAAGGAAAATCAGTCAGAATTATTTTCCAGAAATCCAGAAAGCAAGTTTCAGTTCCTTTACACTGATGAATTTGTGAAAACTAAGTAATGCTAATTTATATGTTAACTGTAACAAGGACCTGGAAAGGTTTTGTTTTGGCTGCTGGTTTTAGAGGTTTCGGTCTGTGATGGGTGGGCCCTGCTGCTTTGAGCCTTTGGCCGGTCATGGTGGGAGAACACAGCCAGGTGAAGCCAAGCCCTGCACCAGTAGGAAGCTAGAGAGAAGGAGAGAGCTCCAGGGATCCATAGGCTCCTGCAGGGTCACACCTCCAGTGACCTGGGGAGCCTGATGAGGTCCCACATATCGTGGCGTGATGATGGCCTAGTGGCAGTGCCGCTCTGGGAATCAAGCCTGCGATACCTGAGTCTTTAACTGTAGAATTACCTGGTATTGGCTTGTGGCTCCACACAGACTATGACTTGGGTGAGAGATTTATTTTTTGAGATATAGATTGTTTAAGTATCCGTGATCCTCCACATAAATGTGTGAAAAGTTTCCATTTTTATTATTTCAGCCTTTTTGTTATTTCATGTCATTAAAATGTTTTGCTTTTAAATTAGAATTAACTAATCAAATTATGTCACAAATTTATATAATCTCATATATACACATATGTTTATATACATATATAACAATATAGACAAATGCATGTATACAAATATTTGTATTAATGTTTTATTAGACAACAGAGTAAATAAAACTTTTTGGAGACAAAATTAATTTAAAATTTCAGATCACTAATAGAGTTTATAAATTTTTAAATAAAGTAGTCCATGTTTTATGTTGGATGATATTTATATAATTATTGTCATTTGGTAGCATCTATTCTCAGGAAATAATTTTTTTTAATATTAATGACATATGTTCTCTCTTAAAAATAAATTTCCAAACAGGGAGCTGGGACAAATGAAAAGGTACTGACAGAAATTATTGCTTCAAGGACACCTGAAGAAATAAGAGCTATAAAACAAGTTTATGAAGAAGGTAAATATTTCAAATTATATATTATTTATCTTGGCACTTTCATTTGCCAAACCTGAATGTAGTTTTTTTTTTGTTTTTTTTTTGAGACAGGGTCTCGCTTTGTAGTTCAGGCTGGCCCTGAGCTCATTATGTAGCCCAGGCAAGCCTCGAACTCAGCAATCCTCCTGCCTCTGCCTCCTGAGTGCTGGGATTACAGGCGTGAGCCGCCACGCCCGGCATTGTGGCATGTGGTATTTGGTGGTGGGCGTGAGTCACCATGCCCAGCATTGTATGTGGACACCGGGATTGAACTCGACCTTGCTCTTGCGAGGCAGACACTGGAACCACTGAGCTAAATCTCTGGCCCCAGAATGTAGTATTTTTATAGATACAGCAGGCAAGTAATATGTGATTATTGAATGAATTAATGAGCTGTAATTTGTTTTTCCTCTTCTGTTTAAAAAAAAAACACTTGCCTTTCATCCTATTTTAAGGAATTTTTAAGAAACTACAAATAAAGTTTATTTTTGCATAGGATTTAAACTGTTAGAGAAATACACAGGTTATCTTTCTTTTACGTTTGTTTAAGATATATTCATGTACTAATTTTTCCTTCCAATTAGTTTAGTCTTGTGCTAGTAGAAATGAAAAATTACCTAAAAAAAGCATTTGGCGAACTTGGGAAAAGAAGTCTAAACTTTTCCAAGTCAGAGTTGACAGAACCACTTGAGTAAGTGTATACTTGTTTTAGCTAATGGGAATGCTTCAGTGACTAGTTTGCATTTTGATTTTTCTTTTTATTCCACTTACTTTTGTATCCTATGAATGGAATCAAGCAAATGAGATGAAAGGAAAAGCAGAAAATTGCTCCTGTCAGAGTTCCTGAATCCAGCTCTTTCTTGCTCCTCCTGTGAAAGTCCAGGCCATTGGGGTTGTTAGTTGAGTGGATAAACTCCACACCTCATGCATTTTGCAGAGAAAATTAATCTCTGTCTCAGTGCTAGTATATTGATCTTAGAAAGGACTTTTTTTAACCCGTGAAAAACAGTATGAAATTTAGACCACAGTGTGGTCTTTCTTCCATTCTTTTGTTTTTATAGTTAGAAAGGTCCCAATCATTGAGGCAGAAATGGCACACGCATCACAGCTTTTAAATTCATTTGATGCAGTAATCTTCAGTAATCTCTATCTGGGGATGTTGACTCCAGTGATTAAGCCTTCATGCTACTGGATGACAAATGGAATACTGGAAGGGGACAATGGCCACGTGGTCCGTCCTGCTTTGCCATGTTAATGAGCGCTAGCTGTCTATCTGACCCTGTTCTAGCTGTGCGGATATAACTCCTGTCCTCATGGTGTTTGCATGCAGCATGAGAGTGCAGGAGACATGACCCAGTGCAAGCGCAGCACACGAGAGTGAGATTCAAACTCATGGCCAGGTATTTGGGGGGTGGGGTGGCTGCGTGGAGCAAAGGAGACAGTCAGCAGACTTTCAAGACTAAGTGGGTTTACTAGATGTCCGCTTTAGAATGGGTGGATACAAAAGTAGTGTACACACACACACACACACACACAATGCAACTTACTCAGCTTCAAGATGAGAACCCCTCTTATTCGCATTCTGACTTTCTTTTTCCTTACTTTTTAAAAATTTCAACCTGGAGTGCCCTATGTGTGGAACTTGGAAGCATAGTTGAACTTGGAAGGTGTAGGCATACTCTTTGGTTTTTTTTTTTGAGACCAGATCTGACTTTTGTAGTTCAGGCTGGTCTTAAACTCACTATGGACCCCAGGAAACCTCCAAACTCAGCAATCCTCCTGCCTCTGCCTCCTGAGTGCTGGGATTATAGGCGTGAGCCACCGTGTCCAGCATCATGATGTATGGTACTGATTGCTCACGGTATTGTGGTATGTTCTTACTGGGGATCGAACCAGGGACCTTGCACTTGCTAAGCAGACACTGGAACCACTGAGCTAAATCTGTGGCCCTGGAAGGTATACTCTCAAGTGAAAAATGCCAGATGCAGGAAAGCATATAACTGCATGATCTCACTTATGTGTGGAGCCTAAAAAGTTGAACTAATAGAAGTGGACAGTATGGTGGCATACTTTAATGTATACCATTGTTATTTGTTACCTGTAACTCAGGAAAGCTGAGAGCAGAAAAGATACAGTAGATTTTGAGTAGGAAAAGAAGATAGTTTTGGCACAGGTTCCCACTATCCTCTGTGAAATGGACACAGAGTGAGAAGAGTACATGAAGGAATGGAGGCGGCCACACTGTAGTGGAGGAGGCATGCGTGTCCATTGGGGGATAAGCAACAAGCTTGGTTTGGTTGAGTCAGCGATGGCAAACCTATGGCATGCAGCAGGCTGTTTGAATCACTGAAAGCTCTGAAAGGTGTGGCATCACTGGGTTAGGTCATAGATAGTTTTGCATGACTGGATGATGAGTCTGGGCTCAATTCAGTAAGTTCCTGAAAGGGCAGTGGAGTGCAGAGCAGTTGAAGGAAGAAAGCAGTTTTGAATCAGAGGGCTTTTTCGGTAGCCACATGTGTAAGGAGGTAAACTAGGTATTCAATAGTTATGGCCTCACCTAGGGTACTTAGACTTTCAGTTTCTCACACCCATGAAACCCTGCTATGTTTACACGCATATGTGCAATTTTTTTTTTTTTTAGACAGGGTCTCACTTTGTAGTTCTTGCTGGCCCTGAGCTCACTATGTAGCCCAGGCAAGCCTCGAACTCAGCAATCCTCCTGCCTCTGCCTCCCGAGTTCTGGGATTACGGGTGTGAGCCACCATGCCCAGCATTGTGATATGTGGTGCTGGGAATCGAACTCAGAACTTTGAGCTTGCCAGGCAGACATCAGAATCACTGAGCTAAATCCCTGGCCCATGTGTGCAGTTTATTTCATTTAATAGTACAGTCTCTAGGTTTATCCATGTAGCTATAAATATCTCTGGTTTATCTTTATTTATGACTGAATGGTAATCCATGGTATAAAAAAAAAACTACATCTTTATCCATTGGTTGATGAACATTTGGGTTGTTTCCAAGATTTAGCTATTTTAAACTGTGCTGCTATGAACATGATTGTGCATAAAACACTGTGATATAATGTTTTCAATTCTTTTGAGAAGGAACCAAAAAGAGGAATAGCTGGGTCAAATGGAGCTCATAGTTTTAGTTTCTGGTTTTTTTTTTTTTTTTTTTTTTTTTTTTCCAGTACTGAGGATTGAACTTAGGATCTTGCATTTGCAAGGCACTAGTTTGATTTCCACAGTGCTGGCACCAGTCTACCCTCCCACCAACAGTGGAAACGAGTTCCTTTCTGTCCACAGCATTTGACATTAGTTGATTTCTTGACAGTAATCATTCTTTCTGGAGTGAGAAGGAATGTCAGCATTGTTTTAATTTGCATCTACAGTGAGCTGCGGTATGGAACATTTTTCATATATTTATTTGCTCTTTGTACTTTTTTATCTGAGAAGTATGTATTCATCTGAGATGCCTATTTGGATTGAGTCTTTAAATGTAGGTGGTTTGATTTTTTTTATTTCTTTATATATACTCCTTTGAAGAATGGTTGGCAAAATTTTTTTCCCACTCTGTTGGTTTTGTCTTTACTCTATTAGTGACTTCATTTGCTATGCAAAAGCTATTTAATTAGATAAGGTTTCAGTTGTTGATTCTCTGTAGTATTTCCTGTGGTATGGAATTTTATTCATAAAGTCTTTGGCTATGCCTGTGTATTTGAGAGTCCTAATTCTGTCTTCCAGGAGATACAGTGTTTCTGTTTTTAATATTTACATTTTTTATTCTTTTTTATTTTAATTTACTGCATGGTGAGAGACATGGGTCTAGTTTTAGTCTTCAGCATATAGAAAGCCAGTTTTTTTTGGCACCATTTATTAAAGAGGCTGTCTTTTTTTCAGTGAACATGTTTGGCTCTTGTGTCAAAAGTAGGTTGTCTGAGTGTGTTTGGAGTTACTTCTGCATCTTTTTTTTTTAAATTTGAATCTTTATTGGTATGTTATCTATACATGTCATGGTCACACACAATATTGAGAATTTGTACCAGCATATGACACAATTTAATTCTCATTTTTTCCATTCCCCCACCCACCCTACAGCCTCCTGCTCCTATATACATAAGTTTTATTTCCCTTTTTTATTGCCATCATATTTTTTCTTCCCCTTGTTACACCTACACCCCATTTCCCTTTGAATATTGTCTATATCACATATCTACTATATATTTGGAGCTCATTTACATCTTCAGTTTCTCATACCAGAGAAAAGATATGATATTTACAGATCTGTGAATCTGTCTCATTAATCCTTGGGTCTGGTTTTTGTTTTGTTTTGTTTTTTGCCAGTACCATGCTATTTTTATCATAGTGGCTCTGTAATGTAATCTCAAGTCAGGGATTGTGATGTCTCTTACCTTGCCTTTGCTGCCCAGAATTGCTTTTACTCTTCTAGCTCTCTTTTGATTCTAAATTAATTTTAGGAATGTTTTCTCTAGTTATGCGATTGATGTTTTCTCTAGTTAATGTTTTCTCTAGGTATGCGATTGGTATTTTGATTGGGATTGCATTAAATCTGTAAAACAATTATGGAGTATGACCTTTTTTACTCTGCTGGTGTTTCCTACCCATGAGGAAAGGATGCCTTTCCATTTTCTGACATCCTCTTTGAGCTCATTATCAGAGTACTATTTTCAGTGTAAAGATCTTTTACTTCCTTTATTAGATTGATTCCTGAATATTTTTTATGCTTTTCTGAAAAATATGGTTTGACTAATCTCTTTCTGCTTGTTTTTTTGTGTACAGGAATGTTATTGATTTTTTGAGTTCTATGTATTCAGCTATAGGTCTAAATTTGGTTATTAATGTATATGGTTTTTGGTGGAATTTTTGGAGTCATAGGTAGAGCATCATGTCATCTGCAAATAATGAAAGTTTAACTTTTTCCTTCCTTTTTTTTTGAGACAGGGTCTCGCTTTGTAGTTCAGGCTGGCCCTCAGCTCACTGTGTAGCCCAGGCAAGCCTCAAACTCAGCAATCCTCCTGCCTCTGCCTCCCAAGTGCTGCGATTACAGGTGTGAGCCACCACGCCTGGCACTGTGGTGTGTGGTATTAATTGGTGGTGGGCATGAGTCACCACGTCCAGCATTGTATATGGTTACCAGGATCAAACTCAGGGCCTTGCGCTTGCAAGGCAGGCGCTGGAACCACTGAGCTGAATCTCTGACCCCTTCCTTCCTATTTTTATTCCTTTTATTTATTTATTTTTTTATCTTGTCTAACTGCTCTGGGTGATGTTTCTAGAACTATGTTGAACAGGAGTGGTGATAGTGGACATCTTTGTCTTTTCCTGATTTTAGAGGGAAATCTTTCAGTTTTTAACCACTTACTATGATGCTGTTGATTTGTCATAGATGGCTTTTATCATATTGAGATAAAAGACCTTGTATTCCAATTTTCCTTAGGATTTTTTTTATTATCATGAATGGGTTTTGGACTTTGTCAAATGGTTTTTCTGCATCCATTGAGAAAATTAATGAACCATCTTTGGGTCCCTGGGACAAATCCTACTTCATCCTGATGTGTAACATTCTTGATTTTCTGCATTCTGTTTACTAGTATCTCTTTATTTTGTACCAGGAATCAAATTTATGACTTTGTGCTTATGAGGCAGGTACTGGATCCACTGAACTAATTTCCTGGGCCTGTTTGTCAGTATCTTAATGCATCTGTGTTCATTAAGGAAATTGGCTTATTTTTGTCTTTTTTGATTAGTTCTTTCTCTGGTTTTGGTATCAGGGTAATACTTGCTTCTAGGATTTAATTGAAGAGTATAACTTCCCTTTCAATTTCATTACAGAGTTTGAGCAGTAGTGGCATTAAATCTTCTCTAAATTTCTTGTAGAATTCAGCAGTGAATGTACCGGGGCCAGGGCATTTCTTTGTTGGTAGGTTTTTTTTTTTTTTTTGCTTTTTGGAGACAGGGTCTTGCTTTATAGTTCAGGCTGGCCCTGAGCTCACTATGGTGCCCAGGCAAGCTGCTGCGAACTCAGCAATCCTCCCGCCTCTGCCTCCCGAGTGCTGGGATTACAGGCGTGAGCCACCACGCCCAGCATTATATGTGGTAACCGGGGATCGAACTCAGGTCCTTACGCTTGCGAGGCAGGCGCCGGAACCACTGAGCTAACCCTCCGGCCCTGTTGGTAGGTTTTTAATCCTTCAGTTTCATTGAATTGTGACTGATTATACTTGAAAGGTTTTATGGTACCTTCATGTATCTTTGGAAGAATAACTACAATGCTTGAGAGCACTTCTGATTGACTGAGTCATGATTTAAACTTGAGTCAGTGCTTTTGGGTCACTTCAGTTCATTTTTGTTAAGCCACATGATGACTTCAGTCTTTAAAGCACTCATGTTTATCTTTGTTTCATTTTTATTTGATGAATGGAGTAAGATGTCTTTTTTGTGGTTAGGAGAAACTGTAAGCGTGAAACAATTCTTTTGCAGAATATGGCTCAAGCCTGGAAGATGATGTGGTGGGGGACACCTCAGGAAACTACCAGAGGATGTTGGTGGTTCTCCTTCAGGTATTGTGTGTGGGACAAATTATACTTGACCAAAAAGTCTGAGATTGTACTGCCTTGTCTCTGTTAAGCAAAGCCACTTAAAATTCTTTCAGTAATATCTAATACTTGCTGTTTCCTGTTGGGACTGCTCAGTGTTGCCCATACTTACATTTGTGACCCAAGCTCTTAAAATCTAACGTATTCACTTATCTTTGACAGTAATACATGTGCTGTTCTTCCACAAAATGTGAAGTCAGGAAGTTGGATTAATTTTGGAGTGATATAGGATACTGTAAAATATTAGGATTGCTTGGATCTTAAATGCATATTACTGTTACGAGAAAAGGCTTTATATCCATAACCATCAGAAGAAACATGCAACATAATTCAATAATGTGACATATTCTCTGTTACAGGCAAATAGAGACCTCAATGCTGGCATTGATGAAAATCAAGTTGAACAAGATGCTCAGGTGAGTGGGGCTGGCTCCTGATGAAGTTTGATTATGACTTAGAGGTGAAAGGAGAATTCACAGTCATAGAGAATCATGATGTACATTGGGAGAAGTCTAGTTTATGAGTCCGTTAAATCATAAGACCCACACATGTGGATTCTTTTTGTTTTGGCTAGCAAAATAATTATTTTATTCCAAGGCTAAAATGAAATAAATTAAATTGTATAGGAAATTCTACTAGACACGTTCTAGGGTTTGTGTGTGTGTGTGTGTGTGTGTGTGTGTGTGTGTGTGTGTGTGATTATGGGATATTTACAAAACAGAGAATTGTACGAAAATAAGGAGAACCCAGATGTTACTTATTCCACTGCCTCAGATACAGCAAGTCTCTCAGCCTGAGAAAATACAAAGAAAGAGTTAAAACTTTAAAGGTAAATAGTGTCTTATTACAGAAGAGATGACAGATTATTTTCCCATCAGGAAGTTTCTCTGCATTTCCTGTGACACATTTCTAAACAGCAATGCTCTTCCAGTAGGTAGCTGCTTTTCAGTGACTCCTGAAGAAACATTTGCACTTATGGGACTTGCAAATCCCGCTGTAATCTCAACGTGGTTCCTAAAGCACTCAACTCTAGGCAATAGGGGTTAGGAAATTTGAAACAGGAGGGTCAGAATGTGGAAAGTGGCCATCAAGGCACTGCGGAGTAGTGCTGCCTCTCTGGTCAGGGATTTCAGGTAAGCGGATGCGGTCTTGGTTGTTAGTTATTGGCTTCTGGGAAAGGGAGGTGCGCGGTGTGCACCCTGCTGCCCGGGCTCCCCCTCTCTGTGGAGCAGCCGGAGGGTGCAGTTGCTCTGACTCTGCAGATGGAAGGAGGACAGCGTCGGACTCTGCGGGCGGCTGACCGCACAGTGGCCTCAGGACGCTCTTACTGCCGCCTCATGGGGGAGGGAGGCGGAGCGGCGAAAGCCTCCCGAGGGCCGGTGTGCCGTGCGTGGCTCTTGCCCCAGTCCAGCTTGTCAGATGCCAGCCTACGGTGTCACTTTCTTGTTTGAGACCTTAAAACCCTCCGGGGTCCCACTGCCCCCAGAATGAAGTCCCAGCCCCTCTGCGTGGTTTGCGGAGTCATTCAGGTGGTCCCTACAGGAAAACGCCAGCCCCCTGGCTTCCTCTCGCTGCACCAGCCACCTCGCCAGTGACTGAGCGGCCAGTGCACTTGTACCCTCAGCGCCTAGCACAGAGTTGGTGCTCAGTAAATAACTGATAAAGGAATCAATGCTTAACTCTAAAGTAGGGGCGCAGTTTCCCTTCTGTAGATAAAGAAACAAGCCCGTGGCTCTCACCGAATAGGGATGGAGCTATGGACTCCCAGCCAGGCCTGCCTGACTCCAAAGCCCTTTTGCTAAACCGCAGCCCCTGTGCTCTTGAATATCCTGCCTCTCCGTCCTCTGTCATAGCATCTCGGAAGCGAAGATCCAGTTTAAGTCCAACTTCTGGTGGAGAAAGGCCGAGGTCGACCCCCACGGGAGACCTTCCTGCTTTCTGGGCATCACCTCCTGCGGGCTTGGCAGGAGGCAACGTGAGGATGGCATTGCTGCCCCGGGAGAGGAGTCCGAGGCTTTCGCACAGCCTGTGCAGAGAGCTCTCCCCTCTCGGCGGTGGGTCTCCCAGCAGTCGGCCGTCTAGTGAGAGCCCAGCGTTTGGGCAGGGCCCCACATTGTAACCTGCTCCACCAGATCTCCCCTCGAGAGCCCCCTGCGGTGCCCGTCAGGCGTGGCGGGGTTGAGTCCCCGGGAATCTCCTCGCTAACCTGCAGGTCCTCATTCCCGGGGCTGCTGGGCCTAGGAGTCTGGGTTTCTAACCTGTTCTCGGGGAGACCCCACGGCGTCTCCTCCGGGACCACACTTGAAGTCCCTCGACTGCGCTGCCCCTCCTGGGCCGACGGGGTCATTCAGAGCCCGAGGATGCGGCGCTGGAGGAAGAGCCTTACGGGGCGGCGCTAACATAGAAACCAGGCCTTTCTTCCTTTCCGTTGAGGGGGACCACGAGCAAGCTGCACTGGGTTTAAGCTTTTGATTCTTTAAATATGTTAATTCAATCTGCTGGAAAAAATGATTCAGCTTTATGAAAACCAACACATCTGTTTATTTATGTATTGTAGCAAGGGCAGCTGGACTCATCGCTAATGACAATTTAAACTTCCTTAACCGAGCGTAAGCTGAGGCAAGCTTGTGTGTGTGTGTGTGTGTGTGTGCGTGTGCACCTGCGTGTTTTCCTACTAATACCTGGCACCAGAAGGACTCATGTCATTTTAGGGATCTGATAAACTACAGTGAGTGATTCATTTGGGAACTGGACATTTTATAGATGGTCCACTTTACATTTAAATACTTTTCAATGTTTCAAACGGGCACTACCTTTTCGAAATGCTGTATTTCCTCTGCCAAGTCTTTGTTCAGTGTTTTCTCTGGAGGTAAAGTTGAGCTCGGAAAGAGGAGACAAAAGGAGAAAGAGATCATTGTTTATTGAGCACCTACGACTGATTATCGGACACTGCTGAGCGTATTACCTGTTATGTGATCTGGGTTAATCACCCTGTAGAACCAGATCCCACTGGCAGCTGGACCCTGAGGCTTGGGACACGACTGAGTCGCCCCTCCGAGATCTCACAGAGAAGAGCCGGTGTCAGGTCCTTCCTGCCTCCCAAGCCTCTTTCCTTTGCCGTGAGCCAGGGGTTTCCGGACTCTTCTCAGGATGAAGTGTGAAGGGAAGGGGCAGCGGGAGGTACAGAGGGCTTCACCCTCAGCAACTCCCCGGACTCTGGGCACTGTGATGTGGAAGAAAGATATGTAGATTAAAATAAGATGAACATCTTTAAATGTCATTGTTCTGTTTGGAGACACCGTCAGCATCATTATTGCTTATAATTTACTTACTAAATCAGAAGAGGTGACAAGAAATGTGTGTATTAACAATATCAGCAGAATTATATGGGACAAGCCCTGTCCCCCTTTTGGGTGTGAGTATGTACATTTTACCCACATGTGCAAACATACTAGATGTGGTCACCATCATAGTGAGAGTGTTGGTAGAAATGGTAATTTTATTCCTTATCTGTGTTTTTTCCTCTGTCTGCAAGATTTCTCAAAAATATTTTCTGATTAAAGAAAAACCTACTTAAAGAAAGATCTATGTTGTCCTAAAATTTGGATATACCTCTGCCACTTTCAGTTTGGAAGAGCACCTACACATTCCCAGAAATGATATTGCTTATTTTTATCTTTAAAGTAAATTGACTTCGAAGTGGAGTGTAAAGATACAGCTCATCTTTTTAATTCTCTGGAAATGTAATAAAAATAGATCTAGACCACAGTAGTCTGTATTCTTAAAAGTACCATGATTAGACTTTCATCTCCAACACAAGTGATTATTACTTTCTGTTCTCGTGTGGGTGGCTGCCTCCAAGAAGCACCTATAACCCATTTCATTCATGTTGGCCTAGCTGGCATCCTTAGCCTGAAGCGAACAACTAAACAGTAGTTCTGCATGATGTCAGAAACTGATTCTTACATTTTAATAAATTGTCTTCATTGCCTAAGTGTCCTCAGATTCAATAATAATGTTTGTATGTGTTATTTGTAAAGCAGTGGAAAACATTTATCTTTTTTTTATCATGTCAGAAAGTAAATATGGGCACTCAGAACACAGTGTTCAGTTGGTGTCTGATATATATCAAAAGCTGTGCTACACCAGTGCCTTTTAAAAATTTATTGTGCTCTTTGGAAATAGGAACACATTTTATAGGTAGCCTTCAACTTCAATTGTAGAAAGAAAATACGGAGGATACTTTTTGTTCTGTGCTATTAGCTATAGAAAAAGCAAAATAAGAAATTCAGATAGCTTAGTTTCCACATAAGATATTTCCCAGTACGTCAGTGAATGTATCAACAGTGGAGTAACCGGAACTTTGCTCCCAGCCCGTACTATTGTGCCTGAAAGACTGGGAGATGTTTTGAGAGGACTGAGTCTTGCACCCTGGCTGCGCTTTCCTGCCCGGCCCGTTAATCTGCAGGGGGTCCGTGAGGTGGCTGCCCATGAACTCCTCTCGGTGGGCTGAGTGTCAGAGCCTGGAACCTCAGATACGAAAAGTGTGTGCTGGTGGGTCTCTGTTCACAGCATAAAAAGCAGGGTGGTCAAGGCCCTGGGAAGGAGGTAGAAATGCAATGTATTAATCGAGGTGAAAATTTTTGCAGGCTCTGTTTCAGGCTGGAGAGCTTAAATGGGGGACAGATGAAGAAAAATTCATCACCATTTTTGGAACACGCAGCGTGTCTCATTTGAGGAGGGGTGAGTGAAAAAAAAATCTCTGTGAGACAAATACTTTAGTGAATTTTTTTTTTTTTTTTGAGACAGGGTCTTGCTTTGTAGTTCAGACTGGCCCTCAGCTCATTATGTAGCCCAGGCAAGCCTCGAACTCAGCTATCCTCCTGTCTTTGCCTCCCGAGTGCTGGGATTACAGGCATGAGCCACCACGCCTGGCACTGTGGTATGTGGTATTGATTACTGGTGGGCGTGAGTCACCAGGCCCAGCACTGTATGTGGTTACCGGGATCAAACTCAGGACCTTGCGCTTGCGAGGCAGGAGCTGGAACCACTGAGCTAAATCTCCGGCCCACTTTGGTGAATTCTGAGAACAAACTGGTGTGACAGAAAACGTGTTACCCAGGAGGCACGTAATGAGTCAGGTTTGTGTTTCCTTGTGATGTGGAGAAACCTCATCACTCTCTTTGCTTAGTCTGCGCTGTGCTCTCTGAGGGTCTATAAATCTTACTCTCAGAGGCAGAAGCCAGAAGGATGGGCTCACTGTGAATATTTCCTGTTAGACATTGACACCAAAACCTTTTCTCTGGATTTTTACTGGTGTTCTTGGTGCTGGCTGATCCTGGGTTCAGTGGCAAGTGACCAAATTCTGATAGTGGGCTTTCTTTCTGAGAGAGGTAGTGTTCCATGTTTGATTTGGTAGAACCTGGGGTATTTGGGTTTTTTTCCTTCATTATCTTTACTGTTTAGGTTCCCCCTCCTCACACTCGTTACCTTATCTTTACAAACTGACTGCTATAGATCTAAAAATAACCATTTCATAGCAAGAAGAAGGGGCAAATTAGCCATATCTGTAACTTTTTATGAAGAAAGAGAAAGATTACCCAGAATTCCCTACAGCAGGTTTACTTTGGGTCTCGTTGTTATAACTGGGGTGGGGGGGCAGAGAAGCCAGTGAACCAAGAGCATTTGTGAACCATCGCGTGGAGCCTGAGGCAGAGAGGCCGGAACACCCGGCTCCTCGTGAGGGGAAGAAGGCGCAGATATGAGGGTCAGATGCAGAACGCCTGGTTGGAGAAAATGTCTTCTTTCTGGAGACAGTGATCCTTGGGTGATTAAAAAATCATTTTTCACTTTTTTCCCCCTGAAGTTTATCGGAACATTTTAGGTGCATTTTATGACCATCTTCATCATTGGGAATTTGTACCTGAACCTGATACATCTCGGTTCTACTTTTCTCCCATTCCCCGGCCCTCCCTTCCACCCTTCCACCTTCCCTATTTCAAAATCTGTTTCTGTTTTTCCCTTCTTATATTTTTTCTTTCTCTGTTTTGCTTTTGCCCACCTCCTTCCTGCTTGCCCTTCCCCTTGGAACCTTTTCTTCCTATTTCACTTTATCTATAACACATTTTGGAACTCATTTACACTTTCAGTTTCTCACAGCAGAGACACAATGTGAGATTTACACGTGTGTCCTATTTACTTAAGATATAACCTCAAGGTATATCCATTCAGCATAAATATCTCTATAATTTAAAAAAAAAATTTTTTTTTTTTTTTTTTAGTTTTTTGAGACAGGGTCTTGCTTTGTAGTTCAGGCTGGCCCTGAGCTCACTATGTAGCCCAGGGAAGCCTTGAACTCACAGCAATCCTCCTGTCTCTGCCTCCCACATGCTGGGTTTAGAGGCGTGAGCCACCACGCCCGGCATTATGATGTGTAGTGCTGAGAAATCAAATTTAGGACCTTGTGCTTGCCAGGCAGATGCTTGAACCACTGAGCTAAATCTCTGGCCCTAGTCTATCATTTTTTATGGCTAACAAGTACTCCATTTTCTTTCTTTCTTTCATTCTTCTTTTTTCCATTTTACTTTTTTTTCTAGTGTTTGACAAATACATGACTATATCAGGATTTCAAATTGAGGAAACTATTGACCGTGAAACTTCTGGAAATTTGGAGCAGCTACTCCTTGCTGTTGGTAGGCGATTTGCAACGTACATAATATTTGTGGTGATAAGAGAAAAAGTATCTTATTCAACTGAGGCTAAATATGAAGATAGCCACGTATTTCTTTGTGGAAAAGGGAACATGAGAATGTGCCATACTGTTGTGTGACATAAACCCCTAGGTCTCTAATTTAGAAATTTGTTTGATGTTAGAAATATGTGATGTTCTGGTTAGTTCAAAATGGAAATGCTAAGAGAATTATTAAACAATCATTTTGAAACTGCATTAAAGATATCACTATTTCATCGTGAACTTGAAAGGTGGGCATTATCTTAGAGGCTTCTAAACATTATTTCTGATACCTGTGGGACTTTAATGCTGCCCTCACAGCTTTGAGGCAAACAGAAATTGCCTTATGGTTAGAAAAAGAATGCCTATGTAATAAAACATAGGATTTTAGTTATTTTCTGGTTAAATAATTTGGAATTTTATTCTAAGGAAATATTTAGTGTAATCTGAGACAGTTGGAAAACTGAGTTTCTGCAGGTGAATAATTTTGTGTACTTCTCAAAGAAGAAGCTAAAGATCTGCATGAATCAACACTGAAGGCTTTTATTTGATTATCCCATTAATGAGCTTTTACTAGAAAACTTTCAGTGCCTTTATGACTAGAATGCACAGGGAAATTGTGACCTTCTGTTACTGGTGGCAATTTTTCTTAGGCAGTGGAAGAGGGAGAGCTCAAAAACCTCACACTTTAAGTATAATATTTGTATATTATGGACTTGTCATGTGGGAGGTTCCCTGCAGCTGAACAGACAGAGGTACTAGCACCCTTATCTGATATTAGTCATCTCCATTTTCAGAGGGCGTACACGCTTCTGACAGCAGTTTACTCGAGTGTTTGTCTTTGGATAAATGTCTTGCTACTCATGTGAATCATGGATTTTAAAGAATATGGAGAGGATATAGGAAGGCGATCCAGGAGTTCTCAAAGATTAGTTAGAATAGTCATCTTATATTATTTGCTTGAGTATCTTGGAATGAAAGCCTTCAAGTGGTTTAATTCATTGGTGATGAAGGAGGTAGTGGCACAGTAGAAACCCAGGCTGCCAACATGAAATGCTCAAAGAACAAAGGCACATAGAAGAAACTTGGATCCTTGTGTCACAGACCTTTTGATGTAGAGCACAACTCTAAGGAAAACTGGAGTTGGTATCTATGAAAATACTTGGTAAGTGAGGAAATCGGATCAGTTTGCAAATAAGCAGCTTACTGACTTAGTGTTTTAAGGTTTGAATTTTTGGGTTGAGATGTTGGGTCCTGTATATGCTAAGGAAGTGCTTTACCACTGAATCACACTTTTGGGCCTGGCCTACATTACTTCATTTTCCTTTTAGAATAGACTCTGATCATTGTATTGTTTATTTTCTTAGTGAAATCTATTCGGAGTATTCCTGGCTACCTTGCAGAAACCCTTTACTATGCTATGAAGGTAAGCAGATATTCTAGAGCTTCTAATTTATTAATTTATTTATATTTTTGGTGGTACCAGGGATCAAACTTGGGACCTTGTGCTTGTTGTGAGACAGCTGCCAGAACCACTGAGCTAAATTCCTGACCCCTCTAATTTATATACCTAGTTAGCTTTCTCTGTTTCTGATTATTGGAATTTTTCTCTTTTTAAAATGTATAACCCAGGTCTGCTAAATTGTTTAACTTTATTGACTTATCCCAGTTCAGGAGTGTTTGGGGTGATGTCAGAAGTTTTTAAACCATGTGCCTTTCTTTTTCTTTTTTAAAGGGAGCTGGGACAGATGATCATACCCTCATCAGAGTCATGGTGTCCAGGAGTGAGATTGATCTGGTCAACATTAGGAAGGAGTTTAGGAAGCATTTTGCCACCTCTCTTTACTCCATGATTAAGGTAGTGGAGCTTTTTTACCTTTTCGTACATTATGTTTAAATGCCCGGAGCAGAGGAATAGGTAGCATGCAAGACACACATGGGAGAATCCAGCCCTTGTGTTAACTTTAAACTTGAATCATGTGGCCAGAGCTGGGCGCTATAGGACCGAAACTTGGCACTGCACTCTCTGAAGTAGGGTGGTGCCTCCCAGGGAGCATACGTATTGGTGTGGCTGAGCCTCTTGGTGAATTTGGAAGCACTATTTAGTTGTGGTGACAGATGACTCAACAAACCAGGCCCTTGTGATGAAAATAATGTGTTCCTTCTGTCTTCTATCAGTTCCGGCTGTTATTTCTCTTCTCCAGAATATCGGGTTTTATTCTTCCTTTACTGTCTGTTATCTCCTTGTCACTGGTCTCGGTTCATAATTCAGGAAAGAATCTACCAAGTCATTCTTTGATTAAAGAGCTAGATATTGTCAGGTAGATTTAAGCTCTAGGGACACAGGAGCACAGCAGCGTGTGCGGGGGCTGACGTGGTGACTTCAGCCTGTGAGAGGATGGGCAGGAGCTTTTAAGCCTGGGGATTGGGACAGAGCTTGGGCTGGGGAAGGGAGTGGGAGTCGGAGGGAGGGAGTTAGCCGGCTTTCAACCTAGAGTAGAAGTTAGATTGCTAAGCGGGCTTTAAGATAACGGTGTAAGTTACTCTTGTGTTCGTTCTTTTAAAGGCACCCTGTGATGTGGAATTCAATCTGGCCTAAAATCTTTCAGATATATGTTAGCACGAACAAGTGTAGAACAAGATGATTTCAGTGAGCAACACTTTCTGATTTCGCGTGTGGGGTCCAGCTGGGCTGAAGGGCCTCAGAGAGTTGCTGTTGTACTTAGCTTGAGGCATTAATAGTTCATCTCTGTCTGAGGATGAGACAGAGACAAAGCACATTCTCCTTTCTGTCTTTGAGGAAAGCCGCGACCTCCACGCAGCCGCAGCATCGCCACTCTCGAGCCAGATGTATCACATGTGATAGGAGCACAGACTGTCCTTAGCAACCTTGATTGAAATATAGTTATAAGTTTCCTTGTTCTCTGTGCTCCTGGAGAGAAGAGTATATGGTATTTTATTATCTTAAAGCTGTACCTTTGACAAGTAAAGTTAGAAAATTAAACAGAAGTTTAATTTTGGTAAGAAAGTCCTTGTTTAACATTCCTAATGTGAAAGCCACAGAGAAATCACCCACATGGGAGAAAAGTCATAGGAATAAAATTTCTTGCCAGATACTTTGGAGTGTTGTGTTTCCTTTTGGTTCTGTGAGTCACAGAGGTTAATGGAGTACATTTGCTTTGTTAGGGTGACACTTCTGGGGACTATAAGAAAGCCCTGCTGCTGCTCTGTGGAGGAGAGGACGACTGAGGTCTCAGGGAGATTCCTGCCCTGTGCCGCTGACGCTGCCGCTGCCGCCTGCCTTCAGCACGTCCAGCTGCAGCGCTCTGCACGCTGGTGCCCGATGCCTGGCCTTACTCACCCGAGCACTCTGATGACCGAACACGTAGAGGAAAATAGTGGTGCTTCTTCCTGGGGGCCCTTACTGTCTCTGGCCACTGTAGTACTCAAGTGCATTTACCTTACAAAGTCTCGTGTCTGAGTCATTCATGTTTTCCTTTTAAGAGGTCAGATTGCTTTTTGCCTTTTTTTTTTAAAGCTTCATTTATATTAAATTCATAACCGTATTACCTTAACCGGAACCTTAGCCTTAACATTGTGAACTCCTAGAAATGTTATTAATCAAGGTTACTACTCAGTTAAACCGATAAAACCGTGGTGATTGTATTCAAAAGATTAATGACAAATAAACATTTCCTTCCCTCTGAATTACATATGTGTTTAGTAAGTTTGTGTATTTAACAATCATAACAATCTTTTTTTTTTTTTAAGACAGTGAGCTGGTTGTGATATTGGCTGATAGCTGAATTTGGAGTTGCTCTTTTGAGCAGCAGAAACGCAGAACCACAATCTGAGTTTTCCTGCCTACCGTGGAGTGAGGGTTGTGGGGTCTCTCAGGTTCTGCCAGCATCTTTTCTTGGGGCTCAGCTCTGGCAGTGCTTGTGGCATCTCTTGTTTAGTAGAAAAGCTTATTTTAAAATCCAACCTAAAATTTCAGAATCCTAGCTTTTTCTTTTTTTAAATTATAAACTCATTTTCTTTGTCTTCCATCTGGCACTTTCTTTGAAAAAATACAGTACTTTTGTGTTTACAAAGGAGCAGATTTTTTGGGGGGAGGTCTCAATATCTACCATTTCAGTTTTCTGCTTTCAAGCCACCTCTTTAGGCAGCTTGAAAATTTTCCTATTTAGACTTAGTCTTGTATGTATGTTTTTAAAAATAAAGTGATTGCCATCAATAAAATATTTGCAATAAAATAAATACTCTACACTTGAAAACTTTTTTTTTTTTTTTTTTTTGC